>JAJLRJ010000014.1:21428008-21613008 GCA_024195265.1 Dendrophyllia cribrosa
AATATCTTTCTATGTGGCAAATTTAGATTCAGTTCTATTCCGTTTGTAAAAGTTATTACGAATAAACCGTTTTTTCCTGGTCAAATCCCTTGACCCAGGCCTTAAACTACTTGCGGCCGCCGCCGCGGTCGTCGTCATAGCCGTCGTAGTCGTCATAGTCGTCATCGTCGTCGTCATAGTGGTCATCCTCATAGTCATAGTCGTCATAGTTGTCATAGTCGTCGGCATAGTCGTCATAGTCGTCGTCATAGTCGTTGTCATAGTCGTCATCGTCATAGTCGTCGTCATCGTCATAGTCGTCGTCATAGTCGTCATAGTCGTCATAGTCGTCATAGTCGTCGTCATAGTCGTCATCGTCATAGTCGTCGTCATAGTGGTCATAGTCGTCGTCATAGTCGTCAATGTCGTCATAGTCGTCGTCATAGTCGTCGTGATCTGCATCAGAAAAGCATTTTTATTTGATGCTTTCTCTTAAATCCGTCACCAACACCAATTCGTCAAATATTTAATTAAATATCTATTTTAAGAAAAATGGCCACGTGACATGTCACATGTCACGAGCCGCGCTCGTATAAATAGGTCAGTTCGCGGCTTACATAAGCCGCGGCTTGTGTAAGCCGCGTCTTAAAATCTCTCGTATAAATGGCCCTAATATCTTTCTATGTGCCAAATTTGGATTCAGATCCAAACCATTTGTAAAAGTTACTGCGAATAAAAAGTTTTTTCTTGGTTAAAGCCCTTGACCCAAGCGTTAAACTACTTGTCGTCGTCATAGTCGTCATCATCGTCGTCATAGTCGTCATCGTCATAGTCGTCGTCATAGTCGTCATAGTCATCATAGTCGTCATCGTCGTCGTCATAGTCGTCATCGTCGTCGTCATAGTCGTCATCGTCAAAGTCGTCGTCATAGTCGTCGTCATAGTCGTCGTCATCATCGTCTTCATAGTCGTCATAGTCGTCGTCATAGTCGTCATCATAGTCGTCGTAGTCGTCGTCATAGTCGTCAAAGTCGTCATAGTCGTCGTCATAGTCGTGGTGATCTGCATCAGAAAAGCATTTTTATTTGATGTTTTCTCTTAAACCCGTAACCCGCCGTCGTCGTCACAGTCGTCGTCATAGCCGTCTTCGTCATAGCCGTCGTCGTCATAGTCGTCGTCGTCGTCACCGTCGACACTATATTCGTCGTCATACTCGTCATAGTCGTCATCATCGTCGTCGTCGTCATAGTCGTCATCGTCGTCGTCATAGTCGTCATCGCTGTCGTCATAGTCGTCATCGTCATAGTCCTCGTCATAGTCGTCGTCATAGTCGTCATAGTCGTCGTCATAGTCGACATAGTCGTCATCATAGTCGTCGTCATAGTCGTCATCGTCGTCGTCATAGTGGTCATCCTCATAGTCATAGTCGTCATAGTCGTCGTCATAGTCGTCGTTGTCATAGCCGTCGTCGTCATAGCTGTTGTCGTCATAGTCGTCGCCGTCATAGTCGTCGTCATAGTCGTCGTCATTGTCGTCGTCATAGTCGTCATAGCCGTCGTCATAGTCGACGTCATAGTCGTCATAGTCGTCGTCATAATCGTCATTGTCGTCGTCATACTCGTCATAGTCGTCAAAGTCGTTATAGTCGTCGTCATACTCGTCACCGTCATAGTCGTTGTCATAGTCGTCATAGTCGTCATAGTTGTCATAGTCGTCGTCATAGTCGTCGTCATAGTCGTCATAGTCGTTGTCATAGTCCTCGTCATAGTCGTCGTCATAGTCGTCGTGATAGTCGTCGTGATAGTCGTCGTCATAGTCGTCGTCATAGTCGTCGTCATAGTCGTCATCGCCGTCATCATAGTGGTCGTCGTCATAGTCGTCATGGTCGTCGTGAGAGTCGTCATAGTCGTCGTCATAGTCGTGGTGATCTGCATCAGAAAAGCATTTTTATTTGATGTTTTCTCTTAAATCCGTCACCAATTCGTCAAATATTTGCTATTTTCAGAAAAATGGGCACGTGACATGTCACGTGACCTATGCCGAAGCTTATTATACTTAAGAATGTTAAGGACGATAATATCTTTCTATGTGCCAAATTTGGTTTCCGTTCCATTCCGTTTGTAAAAGTTACTACGAATAAACCGTTTTTTCCTGGTTAAAGCCCTTGACCCAGGCCTTAAACTACTTGTCGTCGTCATAGTCGTCATCCTCATAGTCGTCGTCATAGTCGTCATATTCGTCATAGACCCAGGCCTTAAACTACTTTTGGCCGCTGCCGCCGTCGTTTTCATAGTCGTCGTCGTCATAGCCGTCGTCGTCGTCATAGTCGTCATCGTCGTCGTCTTAGTGGTCATCCTCATTGTCATAGTCGTCATGGTCGTCGTCATCGTCATAGTCGTCGTCATAGTCGTCATCGTCATAGTCGTCGTCTTCGTCAAAGTCGTCGTCATAGTCGTTATAGTCGTCGTCATAGTCGTCAAAGTCGTCATAGTCGTCGTCATAGTCGTCGTGATCTGCATCAGAAAAGCATTTTTATTTTATGTTTTCTCTTAAACCCGTCACCAATTCTTCAAATATTTGCTATTTTAAGAAAAATGGCTACGTGACATGTCACGTGACCTATGCCGAAGCTTATTATACTTAAAAATGTTAAGGACGATAATATCTTTCTATGTGCCAAATTTAGATTCAGTTCTATTCCGTTTGTAAAAGTTATTACGAATAAACCGTTTTTTCCTGGTCAAAGCCCTTGACCGAGGCCTTAAACTACTTGTGGATGGGTGTGGCTCAAAAGAAGTTTTACCCCTAAGAGGTACATATTCCAATTCAAAACAACAGACGCGACGGTATATTCTGTCATATTTTGTTGGCTCAATACCCTAAAAGGTACTGCGATAATTCTAACGGTGGTCATTTTAGATTTTCGTACCCTAAGCGGTACCAAACTACAAATTTTGACCCCTAAAGGGTACGACGAGCACCCCCGTCATTTTTATATGGGAATCCCCCCCCCCCCCCCCCCCCCCCCCCCCCGGGATAACATCATGGTCAGACCATCTTGGTCTTTCGTTCTATTATGGAGGAAAATAACAAGGAAGGAAGATAAGACTACAGAAAATTACCCTGAAAAGGAAGACATTTCTACGAAGTTAAACTTGCCTTATAAGTTCCAGTATGCACTGACAGAATTGAAGCTGAAGAGAGGAATTCGATTCGTCGTTCATTGTTAACATTGTATACTATTTTGATAAGTTCAGTGCGTTATTCTGTCTTTAAACGCGCGTTTGGGGGTAATTCATGATACTCAGCTACCATATTTTATTCCAAAATTAGTCTTAAATTAGTCTCAATTTAGAACTAGCAGAAATGTTTTGTCAATTTTATTTCCTGTGTGTATTCACAGCGTGTTTCCTTTTGTTTTTTGGTCAGTTTGAAATGGTTGAAAATTGCGTATTGGGTCGGGTTTTTGAACAAACCCAGCAAGTGAGCCAATACAATTAGCTATTATTTGCATATCTAGTCGGGTGGTATTAACAGGATAAATTTAAATTTGTAAAGAAAACAACGGTTTGGGATTCCAAAAGGTGGTCGTTGTTCGCATTAACGGGGTGGAGTTTTAATTTGTTAAGTCATATTAACAAAGATGCACGATTTACTTATTTTGCCATGCTCTTTTAAGTTTGTTTTGTGCTTTGTCATATATTTATGATTAACATTTCAGCTGCAAGTGAATTATTTCTATTGCAAATCTAGTTATCAGTTTAGGGACCGGTCATTATTTATCGCCTGGGGGGGGGGGGGGGGGGGGGGGTCGGAGTATTTAGGGGGGGATCACATGGTTTTTTGAAGACCTTAAGGGGGGATCAGCCGTAATTGACAAGCATAATGGGGGGGGGATCAGACCAAAAAAAGGAATTTTAGGTCTCGGCGGGACCCCGGGTGAGTGCATTTGCTGGGACTCCAACCATATATTCAAGACCACGTTCAGTTGTATTTTGTATTATATTAACTTTATTCTAGCCCAAACACAAAACCCAAACCCTTTTACAGACCCTCCATTTTGAAAAAAAGTATCACTATCGTAGTCTAACATACACGTTTTTATTCAGGCACGATCTATTGAAATTAGAAAGGTAATTTATTTTGGTGTGGCTGTATCTTGGTCCGCTTCCCTGTCAGAATCTTCGGCAGCCCTCTCCACTGGCTCTTGCACAATCTCCTCGTCAGATTCATCGGAATCCTCGCCCGAACTTGACCCTTTTTCAGCACCATTACTGCTATTCTCTTCCTTCATTCTGGCCACTACCACTTTCAAATTGCGTGCCAGCTCCGTTTCAAACACGCCTCTTTCCAAAAGCCATTGCAGGGGATCCAGGTGAAGACGCTTGACAAATCTCGCAGTGAATCCTGCATTAATACTTGAGACACATTTGTAGGTATTCTTTTCGAGTGAATCAAAAACCTCTCTAGCTACCTCTTTTGAGGTAAGTTTTTCTAGGAGAATTGCTGCTCGCTGACGTAACCTTTTCTCCTTGATTTTTTTCACTTTTCTCTTGTTTTCTTTTTTTCTTCGGGATTGGCCGTTGGTCCCCATGGGAGATGGAAACTTTCTTTTCAAGCTCATGAGGGTGGTCGTGAGCTCATTGGAGGCTTTCTGCAGCTCTTGGTGTATGGCCTTCACTTGCTCTTGAGCTTCCTGGAAATATTTAAGCTCATCACTTGCAAACGGCCTTAAGGTATGATCTTCCGTATAAAGGTTCTTTCGTCTGTTGTCGATAAATGAGAGCAAATCGGATGCTGAATTAAAGGCCTCATTGACAGTGGTCAAGGAGGACTCACACTTCGCGACATCACCACTGCCCTTACATCCATCCACGCCTGACATGAACTTCCTGATGTTTTGGCACACTCCCCAATTCTCGTTTCTAAGCAAGTTGTTTTCTTTTTCGGAAAGGGCTTTTATCTTTGTGTTCAACTGCCAACGCATTTGCTGTTGCTTGAGGAGATACTGTTTGAAACCGGCTTGTTTACTCGCGAATGAAGATTCATAAATCTGCGGTACAACACTATTGTAGAATTTCAGCCTTTCTGTGTGTGGGTTGGGAAGAAGATATTTTTCCCACGGCTCCTTTTCTGGTGCTGAGTCGTTCCTCAGGACTTGTAGCTGCCCGGAGCGTCCAAATGACAAAATCGCCTGCTTGCGCTTCTTGGGGGCACTGGCGGACGTAACACCTACCGATCACATTATAAATGTTTCAGTGTTAAGGATTGCGTTACATATTATGCACCATGTTGCCTTTTATACGTTTTTTGTTCATGACTGGTTTGAAGCACAAGCCAATTATTTTATAGAGACCTTCAAAATAATCATCTAAGAAACGATAACTCCATACGTTCACTGCTTGTTCCTCTTTGCTTTGAGTCGCCTTGTATCTGTGCGAAGAAACGCCTCAGACGGCGAGTTTGTATCTTCGTTAGTCCAATGTCTCGTTCAAGAGTTTCGTCATCAACGTCCAGGAAATGCTCGACCTTTGCAACACCAATTTGTTTAAAATTGTCTGTGTAATTGCTCAAGTCAGCTTTTGTTAAAAGATAGTCAATTTCTTTATCCATTGAAAAGGCTTATAATGAAAGGAAATCAGCGCAATTTTAACGAGTTCTGTGCCCACGTTTCGGCTAAATATAGGTTTTATATGTTAATATGTAAATAATAAAGTTAAAGTTAATATGTCACAACGATGTAATAGTACGTCCCAACAATAAAGCGTTATTAAGCGCGCTGAGAAGATTTCCGACATTGATTTCCGACATTGTAATTGAGCAAGAATGGAAGATATGACAGAAAAGCTTAGCAATCTGGACGAAAAAGGTGATCAGCTTGGAAAGCATTTGGATTTTAGCGATGAAAGTACCCATAAGCGATGCCATAATGAAAAGCGAAGCGAGCGAAGGGCGAGAACTGAGCGGCTTGTATCAGATATCGACAATGACCAGGTAAAGAAATGATGGCTTTGCAGTCTTTCTAAAAATATAAAAGCTAGTAAATGTTGTCTGACGTTTCGATGTTACTAAAATCATTATGAAGGAAAACGGGGCAATTTCTTGGTGATACTGGTTCATTATTTTACGCTCAAACTAGTGGGAAATAAAACAATAGAGTATACATGCACAAGTATAAGTAATCATTAACACTGAAACGTCGAAACGACGCGGACATTAATTCTTTGTATTAGAGACTGCAAATCCTGGTATTTGTGGTCACTATAATTTAGATAGGGTTATTCCCATCTGAAAGACTATAATTTGCAGATCAGAGGTATTTAACTATGCTTACAATTATTAAATACAATAAAATTAAAACGGAAATGTAGAACGTGACGCAAGCGAAGCGAGCGGACGAAAAAAATGTGGGGGGCTCCCTCATGCGTGCGTCAAATGCAGACTATAAACCAGCAGACTTACGAGAAGTTGACGCGATTTAAATTATCGCAAAGTGAAGGAAAATACTTTCTAATAAAATAAATAAATGCGAAAGGTGTGTTTTTTTAAATTTCAAACTGATGAAGAAAATTAACGCGGCGTTATAAAGAAACGGACCTTGTAGAGAAACCCAAACTCAAACGAATACAACGAACCGGTGGATCTCCACCATGATAAAACAATACAATGCTAAAAGAATCCAAATTAATTATGGAGAACTAACCGCCAGCACCCTATAACCTGGGCCCAGTTGTTCAAAGGGTGGAAAACGCTATCCACCGGATAAATCACTATCCAGTAGCCTGCGTCGCAAACTGAATGCACCGGTCAATACGGGATTTCGTTTCAGGATAAATTGCAGGAAAAGTAAAAAGAAAATGTGCCAATTAGGGTACAAAAGAGGGGAGAATTTTATAGCGAGACCGTACCGCGCCAACGCTTATCGTGGCTCAAGGTTTCGCCGCTCGCTATTAGGTGTCCATCGCGTCACGCGTAGTCTAGTCTGCTGTTGTTGCACACCTATACTTTCCTGATATTTTCCAAGAAATATGAAAGAAAATTGTATCTGGGTGAATCGTTAAGATACATTCCTCAAGCCCATAGATGTAGTAAAACTGTTAGTTTCTCGATCTAAGACGAAGTCACCTTTTAACTACTTCAGGGAAAAAAGAGAATGGAGATTGTAGCATCGCAACAAAGCTGCACCCTAGAGCAAAATAGGGGTGTTATAGAAGAAGAATTATCGAGAGCAATTTCAGAGGAAAAGAAGCACAAGTTTCAAGGTCTGCTCTATGTCTTCGATCAACTATTTCTTCCGGTGCAAGATGCCAATGCTAAGACAAGAATTAGGTCTTCAATACCCTTTCAAGAAGCATTAGAGTACTTTCTTGCGTTTCAACCTCATCACTCTGGGGCACCGTCAAAATATCAGAGAGTTGCCTTTCGCGAAGCTCTACTTCATGAAAAACATGGTCTCAGGATCAATATCATTCGTATAAGTGAGGGTTTTGAGTATGTCGCGCTACGTCCTGACGAAGTCGACTTAGAGTCATTCCTTTTGGATATTTTTAGTGCTTGTAGTACTAAAAGTGGACATAGTGCTCTTGTTCTCGATAAGGAAACCCTGCAAGGTATCGTTACTACTATGGACTCAGAATGGGATAAAATTTGTCTTAGAGTTATATTGCGATCTATATTCTCTAGAGAAGAAATGACAGCCCTAGGCTTCGATCCTGACAATCTTCCGTCTATGACGGAGAGAGTTAAATTCGTTGTTGAAGAGGTAAAAAATGCTAATGAGGCAGCAGACGACCTCGTTAGGTTGCGTTTAAATTCCAAGAAGGAAAAGCTGGAGAAGGAGATAAAAGAGAAGGAAAACCTTCTTCAAAAGAAAACAAATATTTGGTCATCCAAAACGTTAGAAGAAATCCAAAGCGAAGTACAAAAACTCAAGGAAAAAGTTGAAGACACGGAGGGGCTTCTTCACAGCGAGCCCACCGAAAGCAATTATCAGAGAAAACGCCAAATGCTCAAGCGCCAAGCTTCAAGCCTTATCGAATGTAATCGACTGAAGAGGCGAAAGTTGTCAAACCAAGGTCCGAAGCCAAAGCTAGATGAGGAAGATGAAGACTTCATTGCAAAGGCAATTGAGGATAAATCATCCTATCATGGTAGACGGCATGATACGGTCCTCTATACCGGCCAGAGGGTGAAGAAGAAAAACCTTCTTTCAATTGCCAACTACCGACTAGCTCAACGTGGGAAGAAATTAATTCAATCCGCTACAACAGTATACAACAGGGCGAGACCGAGAAACAAAAGAAGTCTCCAAGCGAAGCGCCATTGTGGCAAAGGCCTATTCTGTTGGAAAAAGCCACCAAAAGGCGAAGAAAACACAAACGAAAACACTCACTACCAACGAGCTCATGTAAAAAACATAAAAAGACGGTTCTGGGGTGTCAGAAATTCCAGCGCGAGAAAGTTTTGTTTCATGAGAAGCACTGATGACAAGGCTTACCTTAGACCAGGTACATCTGAAGGTTTTGACAAAGCCAGAAATCTTAGGATCTTAACATTATCAGATCACACTAAAGCAAGGAAGTTGCCAAAGTACGACTGGCCTGAGAAAATGGTATATGTGACCCCGGGTTCTCACCGTGTTTTCACGAAGTCAAGTGTAATGAATGAAACTGAAGAGAAGCTGATAACTGAGGACGATCGCCACTATGTATTTGTCCGTCCCAAAGCAATAGTGGGATCGTCAGGAACTGTATGGGCCAGCGAAACGGTTCGTTTGCGACATGAGGATCCATCAGCTTTTGAAGTTGACGAACCGACACCTGGCAGTCCACAGTACTCACTGGGATTTCGTAAATGCTGCGCGCGACTACATGATGACCTCTTTCTTTATTATGATATGACAGAGTCAGATGACCTAGACAAAATATCCGGAGAAACAGAAAGTAACTGTAAATTCTTCACTTACGAAAAAGAGAGAGCAGAACACTTGAAATTAAGGATTGACAATTTGTTGCAGTTTTGCGAAGACACAGAAATGTCAGAGCACAATAGGGCTCTGTTTGCTAGTCAGATAATACCAGTCACGAAACGCATTTTAGATGCCATTGATGATCTGTTTAAAGAGGAAGTCGATTTCATGGAAAAAGATGCGAGAAAGGACAGGATTTTAAGGGTAACCAGTTCATGTAAACATGGTCTTGAAGTTCTCGGAGATCTCTGCCTTCCACCTGTAAAGCCACGATGGGCTGACCTTACAGATGCTGGTCCGGGCGTAGGAGTTTCCAACTACGAAGTTAGATTTCGAGACGCCGAGTTAGCAAGGGTTCACAATTCCGATTATAGAGTGCGATGTCATCGTTCGAGGGGCGACAGCGGGCAAGGTGAAGCCGAAAGGAAAAACTCGGCAATTTCTGATGCTCTTGTGGATGGCGCAACTCTAGAGTGGGAAAAATATAGGAGGTTTGAGGATCTTTCAGAAGAGGAAATCAAACAACTGTCTCTCCAGTCATACGAAGAGTACGAAAAGAAACGGATGGAGAAAAATGCCTGGTATGTCTGTAGTCAAGTAGCCGAGAGAATTGACGATGCCCCTGTCCTTAAAGATTACATCAAAAGCAAACTAAGCGAGTCCCCTGATGAATTATTCTTTTTCAATTCTGTTTACCTCGACAACTATCGGGGTCCATCAGAACGAAACAAAGAGCAAGCGCCCGGTGCAGCATACTTCCGAAAGATCGAATCGTTTATGGAAGATCACTATATTCGTGGAGAACTTTTTATGGAATTCTGTCGTGATGCCTGTAAAGAGTCAAGAGAAGAAAGTTCCAATCTCTGTTCTTGGTGCTCAAAAAATAGATGGGTCGGTCCAGAAACGGAGAGAATTCCGCAACCTGTACCAGACTCAAACAATCCTGGACATTTCATGGATGTCTATCAGACGGAATCGACGGGCAGGACACCAGATGATTACCTTCCAAGGAAATGTATTAAAGATCTGTACAAGAAACATTCTGGCAGTATCATAAACGATCAGGATAGCATGAAGAGCTTCTGCGCAAATTATAATGTGGAAGAGAAGCACGTCATTGCATATGTTAATCATTTGAAGGACATTGATATCAGAAAGGACATCAGGACAAGAGCAGCTGAGGAGCGAAGAAGGCAAGAGGCCGAAAGAACGTACAAGGACTTTCAATGGGATAACCTCATCGAGGATAACAAAGTTGAAAAGTTGCGGGTAAGAGAACTAGACCTGTATCTCAACAAGCATGGTTTGACGACTGTGGGTCGGAAACTTGACAAAGTGAAGGCCATTCGATGTCATTATTACCGACAGAATAAAGAGACTGTGATAACAAAAGAACTGTCGAGTGATGAAGATGACGTGGAATCCGAGGATGAAGAATCCGAAAGTGAAGAGGCAGAGAGCGACGATGACTATGTTTTCGCGGATTTGGATGAACAGCCTGAGAGTGGCACTTCCGCGACAATTCAGTTCGTATCTGACGAGCAAGTATCTACCGTTGTTGTTCAAGCTCCATGAGACGTAAGTACCACTATTAAAGACATCACTTGCATATTCAAAACGTTATTTGGCGGTGGCTGGGAGAAGGGGGGGATCATGAAATTTTCCACTACCGATAAGGGGGGATCTTTAAAATACTAGATACTCTACGGGGGGATCAGGTAAATGCTCCGATGTGACAACAAAAATACTCCGACCCCCCCCAGGCGATAAATAATGACCGGTCCCTTATGTACACACTAAAACAGAAAATTAGACCCCAGTATTAATGGCGTCGTTGATCTTATCTCATTTGCTGACTCCTCTAACTGTCCGGGCTAAAATGTTTATTATCAGAATAAAAACAGCCTATTAGAATCGGGCATTTTTTCCTCACTAATTAAGGTTCAAGACATCTGTTCTAGGCAGTTTGTGTTTCGCTCGCATCGGTCAGACCATCTTGGTCTTTTCGTTCTTTATTGAAGAAAAAAAAACAAGGAATTATTTTGTTGAGTATGACATATTTCAAGATAAGACTACAGAAAATAACCCTGAAAAGGAAAACATTTCCACGAATTTGAACTTGCCGAATTAACCTTTACAAGTTACAGTATACAATGGCAGAAGCTGAAGACTACCAGGAGTTCGATTCGTCGCTCATCGTTAACAGCGTCTTCAACGCATTTTTATCTTACACCGCCACCATGTTGAACATTATTACAATACACGCCCTGAGAAAAACTTCGTCGTTGCCAAAGCCTCTAAAAACATTGTTCCTGAGTCTAGCTGTTTCTGATCTTGGTGTTGGTTTATTGGTCCAACCTTTGAACACAGCAAGTCTCGTCATGAGGTTAAAGGAAAACGCTAAAAACAATCCAACCTATAAGATAACGGTCAACTTGTATCAGGTCACAGCCATGTTTCTATCTTCTGCTTCGTTCTTTGGTGTAACGGCTCTAACAGCAGACAGATTCTTGGCTATTCATCTTCATCTCAGATACCAGGAACTTGTGACTCACAGGCGTGTTGTTGTTGTGGTGACCTCAATTTGGGTGCTCAGTGCAATTTTTTCACCACATTGGTTATGGAACCGAAAGATATACTCTGCTGTTATCGGTATAATTCTACCTGTTTGTTTAATTCTTACGGCATTTTTTAACTGTAAAATTTTTTTAGCCGTACGACGCCACACAAATCAAATCCAAGTCCTGCAATTACACCAAATAGGACAAAATAAAGAAGTAATGAAAAACACTGCGAGGCAGATAAAGTCTGTCGTTTGTACATTCTACGTGTATCTCGTGTTTGTGGGCTGCTACTTGCCATTCATAACTATAAATGTCGTACATCTAATAACAGGAAGCAGTACCCTTATGTATAATTTGGCGGTTAGTACTCTGACAATGGTGTTCCTAAATTAATCTCTCAATCCAATGGTCTACTGCTGGAAGATGAGACATATTCGACACGCTATCATGAACATACTTCGAAATATGTTTTCAAGAAATAATTAGTTCAGCGAAACAACTATATTATTTATATGTCGACATTTTCACTTGCCTTTTAATGCAGTATTTAGATTTAATATTGTGGTATACTGAATTATTAAGTAGGTTTAGAGTATTTCGTTTTTTTTCATACGAATATATCTTGGTATACTGATCTGAAGTTTTAAAAAAAGTTTTGATTGAACATATGGAAGCAGCGTGGTCGTGTGGTTAGGGCGTCGGACTTGAAATGCGGAGGTCCTGAGTTCAAGTTTCACGACAGACCCGAGTTCAACTCCTCGACCACGCTTGTAAAATAGCCAACTGGTCTGCCTCCTGCCAGTTGGGATTTTTAACATGTTATGTTCAATTTGAACGCTCGGCCCCACTAGCACTTGTGCTATAAACACTGCCGAGGGTAAATAAAAAATATTTTTATTTATTTGTATTTACATATATTTGCCTGATTATCTGTTCACTAATGATACGACTCTGAGCTATATTTAGCTAGTCAGTTTGAGCGTCAGAGCCTCCAGATAGCAGTGATGTCTAGCTTGTAAAACTAAAAAAAAATGACCGTATTTGTTAAATTTAGTAAAAACGTTGCGTTGTCAATATCTCATCGAATAAATGGCGATTTCCGGCTTTCTGAACTGACAATTGTTTTCCTGACTTATCCTCTGTTGCCTGGATATTGGTTTGATTAATTAACGTATTAGAATGAAGTCGATGGCAAGTTTACTTAATTTTTTTGAAATTAAACATAAGGATTTTTGACGACTCCCCCCGAAAAATAAATAAATAAATAAAATAAAAATAAAAACAGCACATCACCTTCATAATATAGCTTAATATCCAGTCCGAAGGAAAAAAAAGGATCCTGAACGTGATTTGAACTCGCGCCTCCCGACTGCCCTTGCCGGAACTAAACCACTCGACCATCGTGGAACACGCTAAGCCGAGACCAAATTTTATTATTCCAAGGTAGATACGCATCAAAACGCGTGTCTCGGTTGAAAAATCCTTTTAGATCGAATTTAATGTTGCAATAAAGACTCCAAATGCAAAACATCTTTAAGGTTATTGTTGTTTATATTCGTTCACAACCAATCAGTTATTGTTATCGCTGGATTCGCGTTGTTCTTGTTACGAAACGCATTCGTAACAAAGCATTACGTCACTAGCCAAGTTTACAGCTGATGAAAGGAGCGAGTGAATATTAAAGCCACCGTTACCGATAACCGGTTCATTACGCTTGTGCGTATTTACGGATTAAAAATGACTTTTTGCTTACAAATGTTTTTTTATGAGAACTGTGCACGGTCAATCCAAACGTGAATTGAAGTGCTGGCAATATTTAATCTGCCTCAGCAAAGTGTTTTTATTTGTTAAATCTGTCGCCAATTGGTCGCATATTTCCTAGTTTCGGAATGTCTGGTTTTAACCAGAAACCCATAAGTGGGTTGAAACGTGTAACACGCATTCACAGCTTCCGAATATTCATTTTTCACTTAGTACCATATTTTGAAACCCCTCAGTCCCTCGAGCGAATTGATTGGTTAATATTTTGATCTTGATTTTCCAAATATGGCTGTAACAACTTCTCAGCAAATTGAATAATCGGAAGCTTATTTTGAAGCGTACAAGAGACAGTTGCACGTTTCAACCCACTTATGGGTTTCTGTTTTAACTGATTTGTTAAGTATATAACCAATTACAAAGTTGCACAAAAAACTTATGCTCTTTCAAGTTCTTTTTGTGTTATCGTCATATATTTATAATTAAGAGATTTCTCAGACCGAACAGCTGGAAATTTCATATTTCTATAGCAAATTTATTGTAAATGCATACACACAAACAGAAAATTAGACTCCAATGGCCGTCATTGTTCTTTAATAACGGCGACTGGAGGAGTGTATAGCAAAACGCTTGCAATGGTGTTCTTCTGTGCTTTGTTTAGTCGGCATTTCACAAAAGACGGAAACTCTAGTTCTTAGTCTAGTTTAGAAAAAAGGTTTGTTTTCTTCGGAAAATAGAGATACATGTACTTCTGGTAGATGTTGTTTTTATAAGAGTGGAACATTTATTTATGAACTGCCCGCAATTTATAACGTTGAACCACTGAACTTCAGGTTGAAAGTCTGACGCGCTAACCACTAGACCACCGCGCATCCACATATACTGTAAGCTGGTAGTGAATTGGTTAATAGCGACAAAACAAAAGCTGCACGCGTTTGCCTCCATTCGGTAAACCAATCAAATAATTGCTTCCTTCCATATCGTTTGTTGTTTTAGCTGTGTTAACGCGTAATCATTTGAAGGTCAATCTCAATTCATCTTGGCTATAAGAGAGAGACTGGGACGAGATTAGGAAGCGCGTTCCTTAGTCACCCACAAAAACGTTTTGTAGCTCTTGTCCAAGACAGAAGCCAGGGAAGCACTTGAAGTTTTATTTTTATTATCCATCCAGGACATCCGCAGCCAAAGACAGTAATTTGAGTGATTTTAAACAAAACTGGATCAATAGAGCGGCTTTCATTTGAGTGTCGAATGTAATTTTGCAATTCTACGCTTCGTGATTGGCTAAAAAATCTCAGGCCATTTTCTCAACCAATCAGAAGTAAAACCAAAACCAATCGTGACTTGCTCGCACGCGTTTTCCCGCGCTTGGCGCTGGCGCCATGTCTCTGCTTCAAGCTCTGATTGGTTCATTGGATTGTCTGCGTCTCTTGTGATTGGCCAGAGGTATTACTTTGGTTTTGGTTTTACGATACTCAATTGAAAACTGCTTTATATCTGGGTTTTTGTTCACGCAAAATATGTTTTTTTTTTCAAGTGGTAATAAAAATAGGATACAATGAACGGTTCAAAGAAATGACACCATCTGACTCACATCTATTTGCTTTACTCTATCATGTGTTTTTCATGTTTCAAAGCAAATAATAATAAATTATACACAATAAATACCACACGGAGATGTACACGTGGGTTATGCCTATACCTACACTAAAACTATGTTGATTATTTTATATAACAATTCAAGATACCACAAAAAACTGAGATATTTCCAGAAATGCAGGCAGAGGAGGACACGCTTCTGCATGACTGGCATCACAGTGTCCTCACCTATAAAAGTTCACCAAAACACACGAGATTCTGTCACATATGAAGTACTTGTTCAACAATACTTGCGTGCATTTCTGGAGATAAGTGGAGAAACTTAGAAGGACACCATGCTTAGGGTACAATGAAGAAGATGCTTAAGTAATGATCCGCATAAGAAGGATAGCGCCAACGGCAATGGAATGTCAAACACGATGGAATGTCAAGATTTTTCATCGTTAAAACTAGTGATCTCATTGGCCTAGACTCAAAAACCGCTAAAAAGTTAAGGTTCAAGGTGCATTTTGTCTAATTTTTTAAGGTTTCAAGTAATTTGAGACCCAATCGCACAACATACGATTTTTAAAAGAAATTGTATTTGGGGAACTTCATCAAAGAAGCAAAATTATTAGCTATTGTCTTCTGCTATTTTGATTGGTTAAGCACGAACATTTCCTAAAATTTATTTGATGCAAATGGATTTTCTTTATTTTTATAATGAAATATAATTATGAACCATCAGCCCCTCCTCTATTCTTGAAATCAAAGATATTCTATGTGGGAAAGAGCCAATGCCGCAGAACAATGAAGTTTGCTATCGTTCTTATGTGGAACAATACTTAATTGTACAAAATGAGTAAATCCAGAAAAATGCATGACATTATTGACTGAAACAAAACTATCATTGGAGAAACTTGGATAAAAACTGACGAACAGTTCCTTTAAAAGTTTTTAGAGTCTGTGGATGAAATCCTCCAGTGTGACCATTCAAATGAGAGCTATTGAGCAGTACTTTCCTGCGGTACTGTTTATTGTGCGGTACAAGGTGATTCTAACTTTTAAGTCTGTGGATGAAATCCTCAAGTGTGACCATTCAAATGAAAGCTACTGACCAGTACTTTCCTGTGGTACTGTTTATTATGCTGTAGAAGGTGGTTCTGACTTTTGAGTCTGTGGATGAAATCCTAAAGTGTGACCATTCAAATGAAAGCTATTCAGCAGGAATTTACTGTGGTACTGTTTATTGTGCTGTACAAGGTGGTTCTAACTTTTGAGTCTGCGGATGAAATCCTAAAGAGTGACCATTCGACAAATAAAAGTTACCGAGCAGTACTTTTCTGTGGTACTGTTTATTATGCTGTACAAGGTGGTTCTGACTTTTGAGTTTGTGGATGAAATTCTAAAGTGACCATTCAAATGAAAGCTACTGAGCAGTACTTTCCTGTGGTACTGTTTATTATGCTGTACAGGGTGGTTCTAACTTTTGAGTGTGTGAATGAAATCCTAAAGAGTGACCATTCAAATACAATCCACTAAGAGGTACTTTCCTGTGGTGCTGTTTATTTCTTGACATTTTACAGAACGAAATATTTTCTCTTGTTTTAATCTTGGCCACTACTGGGAGTCAAACTATTCATGAGCTTTAATTTGGAATTAAATAAAACTGGTCCTCCCACTATTTATAGCAGGATTATTTATTTTTTGGGCAAAATGGTAATGGTTTGACTTGATCTTGTGAGTTTCACTAGTACCTTCATGCAAACATTGGTTATCCTGGCCTGGAAATCAATTTTCTAATTTAATGACTTTCATGAATAAAAAAATCTACAGATTTGTGTAAAGAGCCTATTCTAACTCAGGAAAGAATGTACAATAGATCACTATCTTTGTGCAAAGTCGTGATTTCATAAAAGATCTCAATTTGAAATAAAAGACATCATCTGAGACAGTTCCGGTCCCTCTTGCGTTCATTTGTGCATTTGGGACAGTACCTGGAAGGAGAAGAAAAGGACTTTTTCAGTGAAACACCTCAAAATTTGTTGCATTCGCACAATCCAAATCTTGTGTTGGGTGTCCTGTGTAGTAGCCAGGTTGAAAAGGTCATTTCCGAGTTGCTCTTAGCCTCCCTTTCAAACCAAGGCCAAGTGCAAAACCAATCATATGAAAATGAGTTCTTTCACATGCAAATAAAATTTATTAATCCATATGAATGGTTTTGCACTTGGCCTCTGTTTGAAAAGGAGGCTAAGAGCAACTCGGAAATGGGCTGTTCAGTTTTCCTCTGTTTCTACGTTTTAACTCCACTTAAGCCCCCCGCCCCCCAAATCCCGTCTTATTATAGAGAGTTCAGTTACAGTAAAATGAGTGACTGAAGTGCAGTAGAGACCAACTTTAGGTATCCATCTTAAGTCAAGCTGTCAGTTGCATTAAAATGAGTAATTGAAGAGTGATAGGGGACCAACTTAGGTGTCCATTTTAGAGAGGTGTCTGTTAAATCTAGTGTTGATTGTAAACGTTTAACTTGTCCCCATTACCTGCGACCCTGGAACAGGTTAGCAATAACAGAAGGCAGTACGTATAAGTGCAACTTACCATTTTCCCTTTGGTTTGGTGGTGAGTCCAACACACTGAAAGTGAAACCATTCTATGGGGCACTGTGAGGAAAAAATATTGAAATAAAGATCATTACATTGATAAAACAAAGTAATACCTGAACATGCTTCAGCACTCCAAGCTGTGACTATTTTGGTTGCCATGGCGAGTGAAAAAAAATTGGCGACTGAATTATTGGCGAAGGTCGCCATTTGGCGACCAAAGGATTTAACAACAAGCTCAAAACAATAAGCTCAAAACAATAAAGTTGACTTTACGATACTTTTCTCCTGTATAAGGTCAATGATGAATCTGTTCCTCTTGTATTGCAAGACATGTACTGGCATAAGGATCTGCGTAATGCAGCTTCGAATTCATTTAGTGGCCATTTTGAAAACGTTTAGCAGAAGTGTTTTCATGTAAAGTACATGTAGGGCATGTAATTTAACAAAAGCAGTAACATGCACGGTATCTTGCTAAGTACTGTAGGATGTATGTATCCTACCAAATCTTGAGAAAACAAAAAAAATATTAAACAAAACTTTTTACAAACAAACCTCTTCATTATCACATCCAATCATTTCTCCAAATGAAACCTGCATAGAACCAAAAAAAACCCACAAACTTAATTTATTAATAAATACAGCATACAGGCAGATTTTCTGCTTTGTAGTTTTTTGTCAGCAAAGATGCCATATTAGTTATTATTTTTCTTCTCCCCACGAAGTCCAAAATTGTACTATTCAATGAGAGTTGCTTAAAATGCATATGAAGTAATTTTTCATTTTGTCAATTTTTCTCCGTGTTTGGGGGTAATTCATGATACTCAGCTACCATATTTTATTCCAAAATTAGTCTTAAATTAGTCTCAATTTAGAACTAGCAGAAATGTTTTGTCAATTTTATTTCCTGTGTGTATTCACAGCGTGTTTCCTTTTGTTTTTTGATCAGTTTGAAATGGTTGAAAATTGCGTATTGGGTCGGGTTTTTGAACAAACCCAGCAAGTGAGCCAATACAATTAGCTATTATTTGCATATCTAGTCGGGTGGTATTAACAGGATAAATTTAAATTTGTAAAGAAAACAACGGTTTGGGATTCCAAAAGGTGGTCGTTGTTCGCATTAACGGGGTGGAGTTTTAATTTGTTAAGTCATATTAACAAAGATGCACGATTTACTTATTTTGCCATGCTCTTTTAAGTTCGTTTTGTGCTTTGTCATATATTTATGATTAACATTTCAGCTGCAAGTGAATTATTTCCAGTATTAATGGCGTCGTTGATCTTATCTCATTTGCTGACTCCTCTAACTGTCCGGGCTAAAATGTTTATTATCAGAATAAAAACAGCCTATTAGAATCGGGCATTTTTTCCTCACTAATTAAGGTTCAAGACATCTGTTTTAGGCAGTTTGTGTTTCGCTCGCATCGGTCAGACCATCTTGGTCTTTTCGTTCTTTTGTGAAGAAAAAAAAACAAGGAATTATTTTGTTGAGTATGACATATTTCAAGATAAGACTACAGAAAATAACCCTGAAAAGGAAAACATTTCCACGAATTTGAACTTGCCGAATTAACCTTTACAAGTTACAGTATACAATGGCAGAAGCTGAAGACTACCAGGAGTTCGATTCGTCGCTCATCGTTAACAGCGTCTTCAACGCATTTTTATCTTACACCGCCACCATGTTGAACATTATTACAATACACGCCCTGAGAAAAACTTCGTCGTTGCCAAAGCCTCTAAAAACATTGTTCCTGAGTCTAGCTGTTTCTGATCTTGGTGTTGGTTTATTGGTCCAACCTTTGAACACAGCAAGTCTCGTCATGAGGTTGAAGGAAAACGCTAAAAACAATCCAACCTATAAGATAACGGTCAACTTGTATCAGGTCACAGCCATGTTTCTATCTTCTGCTTCGTTCTTTGGTGTAACGGCTCTAACAGCAGACAGATTCTTGGCTATTCATCTTCATCTCAGATACCAGGAACTTGTGACTCACAGGCGTGTTGTTGTTGTGGTGACCTCAATTTGGGTGCTCAGTGCAATTTTTTCACCACTTTGGTTATGGAACCGAAAGATATACTCTGCTGTTATCGGTATAATTCTACCTGTTTGTTTAATTCTTACGGCATTTTTTAACTGTAAATTTTTTTTAGCCGTACGACGCCACACAAATCAAATTCAAGTCCTGCAATTACACCAAATAGGACAAAATAAAGAAGTAATGAAAAACACTGCGAGGCAGATAAAGTCTGTCGTTTGTACATTCTACGTGTATCTCGTGTTTGTGGGCTGCTACTTGCCATTCATAACTATAAATGTCGTACATCTAATAACAGGAAGCAGTACCCTTATGTATAATTTGGCGGTTAGTACTCTGACAATGGTGTTCCTAAATTCATCTCTCAATCCACTGGTCTACTGCTGGAAGATGAGACATATTCGACACGCTATCATGAACATACTTCGAAATATGTTTTCAAGAAAAACAACTAACTAAAACAGCTTCGTATAATTAGTTCAGCGAAACAACTATATTATTTATATGTCGACATTTTCACTTGCCTTTTAATGCAGTATTTAGATTTAATATTGTGGTATACTGAATTATTAAGTAGGTTTAGAGTATTTCGTTTTTTTCATACGAATATATCTTGGTATACTGATCTGAAGTTTTAAAAAAAGTTTTGATTGAACGTATGGAAGCAGCGTGGTCGTGTGGTTAGGGCGTCGGACTTGAAATCCGGAGGTCCTGAGTTCAAGTTTCACGACAGACCCGAGTTCAACTCCTGGACCACGCTTGTAAAATAGCCAACTGGTCTGCCTCCTGCCAGTTGGGATTTTTAACATGTTATGTTCAATTTGAACGCTCGGCCCCACTAGCACTTGTGCTATAAACACTGCCGAGGGTAAATAAAAAATATTTTTATTTATTTGTATTTACATATATTTGCCTGATTATCTGTTCACTAATGATACGACTCTGAGCTATATTTAGCTAGTCAGTTTGAGCGTCAGAGCCTCCAGATAGCAGTGATGTCTAGCTTGTAAAACTAAAAAAAAAATGACCGTATTTGTTAAATTTAGTAAAAACGTTGCGTTGTCAATATCTCATCGAATAAATGGCGATTTCCGGCTTTCTGAACTGAAAATTGTCTTCCTGACTTATCCTCTGTTGCCTGGATATTGGTTTGATTAATTAACGTATTAGAATGAAGTCGATGGCAAGTTTACTTAATTTTTGGAAATTAAACATAAGGATTTTTGACGACAGCCCCAGAAAAATAAATAAATAAATAAAATAAAAATAAAAACAGCACATCACCTTCATAATATAGCTTAATATCCAATCCGAAGGAAAAAAAAGGATCCTGAACGTGATTTGAACTCGCGCCTCCCGACTGCCCTTGCCGGAACTAAACCACTCGACCATCGTGGAACACGCTAAGCCGAGACCAAATTTTATTATTCCAAGGTAGATACGCATCAAAACGCGTGTCTCGGTTGAAAAATCCTTTTAGATCGAATTTAATGTTGCAATAAAGACTCCAAATGCAAAACATCTTTAAGGTTATTGTTGTTTATATTCGTTCACAACCAATCAGTTATTGTTATCGCTGGATTCGCGTTGTTCTTGTTACGAAACGCATTCGTAACAAAGCATTACGTCACTAGCCAAGTTTACAGCTGATGAAAGGAGCGAGTGAATATTAAAGCCACCGTTACCGATAACCGGTTCATTACGCTTGTGCGTATTTACGGATTAAAAATGACTTTTTGCTTACAAATGTTTTTTTATGAGAACTGTGCACGGTCAATCCAAACGTGAATTGAAGTGCTGGCAATATTTAATCTGCCTCAGCAAAGTGTTTTTATTTGTTAAATCTGTCGCCAATTGGTCGAATATTTCCTAGTTTCAGAATGTCTGGTTTTAACTGATTTGTTAAGTATATAACCAATTACAAAGTTGCACAAAAAACTTATGCTCTTTCAAGTTCTTTTTGTGTTATCGTCATATATTTATGATTAAGAGATTTCTCAGACCGAACAGCTGGAAATTTCATATTTCTATAGCAAATTTATTGTAAATGCATACACACAAACGGAAAATTAGACTCCAATGGCCGTCATTGTTCTTTAATAACGGCGACTGGAGGAGTGTATAGCAAAACGCTTGCAATGGTGTTCTTCTGTGCTTTGTTTAGTCGACATTTCACAAAAGACGGAAACTCTAGTTCTTAGTCTAGTTTAAAAAAAAAAGGTTTGTTTTCTTCGGAAAATAGAGATACATGTACTTCTGGTAGATGTTGTTTTTATAAGCGTGGAACATTTATTTATGAACTGCCCGCAATTTATAACGTTGAACCACTGAACTTCAGGTTGAAAGTCTGACGCGCTAACCACTAGACCACCGCGCATCCACATATACTGTAAGCTGGTAGTGAATTGGTTAATAGCGACAAAACAAAAGCTGCACGCGTTTGCCCCCATTCGGTAAACCAATCAAATAATTGCTTCCTTCCATATCGTTTGTTGGTTTAGCTGTGTTAATGCGTAATCATTTGAAGGTCAATCTCAATTCATCTTGGCTATAAGAGAGAGACTGGGACGAGATTAGGAAGCGCGTTCCTTAGTCACCCACAAAAACGTTTTGTAGCTCTTGTCCAAGACAGAAGCCAGGGAAGCACTTGAAGTTTTATTTTTATTATCCATCCAGGACATCCGCAGCCAAAGACAGTAATTTGAGTGATTTAAACAAAACTGGATCAATAGAGCGGCTTTCATTTGAGTGTCGAATGTAATTTTGCAATTCTACGCTTCGTGATTGGCTAAAAAATCTCAGGCCATTTTCTCAACCAATCAGAAGTAAAACCAAAACCAATCGTGACTTGCTCGCACGCGTTTTCCCGCGCTTGGCGCTGGCGCCATGTCTCTGCTTCAAGCTCTGATTGGTTCATTGGATTGTCTGCGTCTCTTGTGATTGGCCAGAGGTATTACTTTGGTTTTGGTTTTACGATACTCAATTGAAAACTGCTTTATATCTGGGTTTTTGTTCACGCAAAATATGTTTTTTTTTCAAGTAGTAATAAAAATAGGATATAATGAACGGTTCAAAGAAATGACACCATCTGACTCACATCTATTTGCTTTACTCTATCATGTGTTTTTCATGTTTCAAAGCAAATAATAATAAATTATACACAATAAATACCACACGGAGATGTACACGTGGGTTATGCCTATACCTACACTAAAACTATGTTGATTATTTTATATAACAATTCAAGATACCACAAAAAACTGAGATATTTCCAGAAATGCAGGCAGAGGGGGACACGCTTCTGCATGACTGGCATCACAAAGTGTCCTCACCTATAAAAGTTCACCAAAACACACGAAATTCTGTCACATATGAAGTACTTGTTCAACAATACTTGCGTGCATTTCTGGAGATAAGTGGAGAAACTAAGAAGGAAACCATGCTTAGGGTACAATGAAGAAGATGCTTAAGTAATGATCCGCATAAGAAGGATAGCGCCAACGGCAATGGAATGTCAAGATTTTTCATCGTTAAAACTAGTGATCTCATTGGCCTAGACTCAAAAACCGCTAAAAAGTTAAGGTTCAAGGTGCATTTTGTCTAATTTTTTAAGGTTTCAAGTAATTTGAGACCCAATCGCACAACATACGATTTTTAAAAGAAATTGTATTTGGGGAACTTCATCAAAGAAGCAAAATTATTAGCTATTGTCTTCTGCTATTTTGATTGGTTAAGCACGAACATTTCCTAAAATTTATTTGATGCAAATGGATTTTCTTTATTTTTATAATGAAATATAATTACGAACCATCAGCTCCTCCTCTATTCTTGAAATCAAAGATATTCTATGTGGGAAAGAGCCAATGCCGCAGAACAATGAAGTTTGCTATCGTTCTTATGTGGAACAATACTTAATTGTACAAAATGAGTAAATCCAGAAAAATGCATGACATTATTGACTGAAACAAAACTATCATTGGAGAAACTTGGATAAAAACTGACGAACAGTTCCTTTAAAAGTTTTTAGAGTCTGTGGATGAAATCCTCCAGTGTGACCATTCAAATAAGAGCTATTGAGCAGTACTTTCCTGCGGTACTGTTTATTGTGCTGTACAAGGTGATTCTAACTTTTAAGTCTGTGGATGAAATCCTAAAATTGACCATTCAAATGAAAGCTACTGACCAGTACTTTCCTGTGGTACTGTTTATTATGCTGTAGAAGGTGGTTCTGACTTTTGAGTCTGTGGATGAAATCCTAAAGTGTGACCATTCAAATGAAAGCTATTCAGCAGGAATTTACTGTGGTACTGTTTATTGTGCTGTACAAGGTGGTTCTAACTTTTGAGTCTGCGGATGAAATCCTAAAGAGTGACCATTCGACAAATAAAAGTTACCGAGCAGTACTTTTCTGTGGTACTGTTTATTATGCTGTACAAGGTGGTTCTGACTTTTGAGTTTGTGGATGAAATTCTGAAGTTACCATTCAAATGAAAGCTACTGAGCAGTACTTTCCTGTGGTACTGTTTATTATGCTGTACAGGGTGGTTCTAACTTTTGAGTGTGTGGATGAAATCCTAAAGAGTGACCATTCAAATACAATCCACTAAGAGGTACTTTCCTGTGTTGCTGTTTATTTCTTGACATTTTACAGAACGAAATATTCTCTCTTGTATAAATCTTGGCCACTACTGGGAGTCAAACTATTCATGAGCTTTAATTTGGAATTAAATAAAACTGGTCCTCCCACTATTTATAGCAGGATTATTTATTTTTGGGGCAAAATGGTAATGGTTTGACTTGATCTTGTGAGTTTCACTAGTACCTTCATGCAAACATTGGTTATCCTGGCCTGGAAATCAATTTTCTAATTTAATGACTTTCATGAATAAAAAAATCTACAGATTTGTGTAAAGAGCCTATTCTAACTCAGGAAAGAATGTACAATAGATCACTATCTTTGTGCAAAGTCGTGATTTCATAAAAGATCTCAATTTGAAATAAAAGACATCATCTGAGACAGTTCCGGTCCCTCTTGCGTTCATTTGTGCATTTGGGACAGTACCTGGAAGGAGAAGAAAAGGACTTTTTCAGTGAAACACCTCAAAATTTGTTGCATTCGCACAATCCAAATCTTGTGTTGGGTGTCCTGTGTAGTAGCCAGGTTGAAAAGGTCATTTCCGAGTTGCTCTTAGCCTCCCTTTCAAACCAAGGCCAAGTGCAAAACCAATCATATGAAAATGAGTTCTTTCACATGCAAATAAAACTTATTAATCCATATGAATGGTTTTGCACTTGGCCTCTGTTTGAAAAGGAGGCTAAGAGCAACTCGGAAATGGGCTGTTCAGTTTTCCTCTGTTTCTACGTTTTAACTCCACTTAAGCCCCCCGCCCCCCCCAAATCCCGTCTTATTATAGAGAGTTCAGTTACAGTAAAATGAGTGACTGAAGTGCAGTAGAGACCAACTTTAGGTGTCCATCTTATAGAGAGTTCAGTTACAATAAAATGAGTGACTGAAGTGCGGTAGAGACCAAGTTTAGGTGTGCATCTTAGAGAGGTGTCCGTCTTATAGAGTTCAGTTACAGTAAAATGAGTGACTGAAGTGCAGTAGAGACCAACTTTAGGTATCCATCTTAAGTCAAGCTGTCAGTTGCATTAAAATGAGTAATTGAAGAGTGATAGGGGACCAACTTAGGTGTCCATTTTAGAGAGGTGTCTGTTAAATCTAGTGTTGATTGTAAACGTTTGAACTTGTCCCCATTACCTGCGACCCTGGAACAGGTTAGCAATAACAGAAGGCAGTACGTATAAGTGCAACTTACCATTTTCCCTTTGGTTTGGTGGTGAGTCCAACACACTGAAAGTGAAACCATTCTATGGGGCACTGTGAGGAAAAAATATTGAAATAAAGATCATTACATTGATAAAACAAAGTAATACCTGAACATGCTTCAGCACTCCAAGCTGTGACTATTTTGGTTGCCATGGCGAGTGAAAAAAAAATTGGCGACTGAATTATTGGCGAAGGTCGCCATTTGGCGACCAAAGGATTTAACAACAAGCTCAAAACAATAAGCTCAAAACAATAAAGTTGACTTTACGATACTTTTCTCCTGTATAAGGTCAATGATGAATCTGTTCCTCTTGTATTGCAAGACATGTACTGGCATAAGGATCTGCGTAATGCAGCTTCGAATTCATTTAGTGGCCATTTTGAAAACGTTTAGCAGAAGTGTCCTAATGTAAAGTACATGTAGGGCATGTAATTTAACAAAAGCAGTAACATGCACGGTATCTTGCTAAGTACTGTAGGATGTATGCATCCTACCAAATCTTGAGAAAACAAAAAAAATATTAAACAAAACTTTTTACAAACAAACCTCTTCATTATCACATCCAATCATTTCTCCAAATGAAACCTGCATAGAACCAAAAAAAACCCACAAACTTAATTTATTAATAAATACAGCATACAGGCAGATTTTCTGCTTTGTAGTTTTTTGTCAGCAAAGATGCCATATTAGTTATTATTTTTCTTCTCCCCACGAAGTCCAAAATTGTACTATTCAATGAGAGTTGCTTAAAATGCATATGAAGTAATTTTTCATTTTGTCTTTTTTTGGAGGCTATTATGTCTTTATTTTGAAATGATAAAAGAAATTTGTCAGAAAATTCAGTTTGCAGAAATCAGTGTCCTGGAGACTAGGAACCAGTTGTCGATATCCATGGCGTTGATGATGTAGAAAATACTTGAGATTTGTTCTTTTGTATGCTCACAGTGTGTTTTGTTTCATTCCTTCAAAAAAATGTCAGACTGTGCTGAAGGTATGTCTTCTACAGAGTCTCTGTCAGACAGACAGGAAGTCGCAGAGGTCGAAGATTTCTCCTTTGCTGCCACAATACTTGTGAGTTGAAGTATTTTTTATGTCACAGCCTTGTTTGGCCACACGCTCGATAGAGACACTTTCTGGCCAAATTCAATAATTTCACAATGGGAAGGTCTTTTTGACGAAACTCGCAAATTTAGATAAAGAAAGTAAAGCACTATCAAACCATGGAAATTCTTTTTTTACTTCATATGCACTTTAAGGGATCCACTTGCATCTGGATTGCTCACTTTTAATCCAGAAGGCTCCAATTGTTTACCTTTTAAAGTGCATGAGATTTTCTACCTAGTATGTTCTATCGTTGTTTTCACACATAATTCATACTTACCTGATTGCACAAACAGTATGTTGGTTCATTTGGATCAATCGGAAATTCGGGTGTAGGTGATCCTTGATTCTTTGACTTGCCCCTAAATTCAACAGGACAAAAACTATTTGTGAATTTATGGGAGCATAAAGCAATAAGAGCATTACAACTTGTACCCCCCCCCCCCCCCCCACATGGTTGTAATGACCTAGAAAGGAAAGGAAGCTTAGTTTGCTCATGTTGCAAATGCCTCCATAGTCAGAGACTATATTGTGTTAGGCATTTATAATGGTTTCCTGGTATTTGCCAGTATATGCCTAGTTGGAGATACACAATGTTGCATGGAGTAAAGATTCTAGGTAGACGCAGAGATGGAAATTAGCAAGTGCTCATTCACATGTGTGTCAAATATTCTTGGGCGAGTACAAATTGTACATTTCATGGTGCAGGGGGGGGGGGGGGGGGGGATTTGGATATTTTTGGGTGGGGGTGTGCCACTGGGACTCTGAAACCCTTACCCTATACCAGACCATGTTCAGCTGATTTTGCAACCCTATACTAGACTAGACACCAAACATCACTAGCCTATCCCAGACTTGCTATTTTTAGAACTGTATCACTATAAGTGGAAAACTATATGTCACAATTTTGCTGCAATGATTTTATTTCTGTTAAGAGAAGGCTCTTTCTCTTCCAAGTTTTAATTCCTTTTCTAGACTTAACTTTTAATACAACTGATCAGTTTTCTGGCAAATGATACCCTATTCTAGACTAACACTCTCTGATTTCTATACTGTATCCCAGACTAAACTGCTTGAAAACCATACCCTTCACAGTGGCACATACCCATTTAGCTTACATACGAGAGTACCCCCCACCCCTACCCACCGGGCCAACAACCTTCATATCAAGAGTCTGGTTTACAGACCACTGAGCCTGTGCTCTGTGTGATGGCTGAGCTAACGAAAAAGATCTCGAAGTTGGTCGATAGGATATCCCATTATTTTATCACACTTACTTTCTACTGGTCTTTGCCTTCTTTTTAACCGGCTTGGCGACTTCTGATCCCCCGGTACCGCTTGAAGCACCCCTCCCCTCAGAGTCACGTTCATGCTTGTCATGATTACGCTGCCTTCTATTCCCTAAAGAGAATAATATTATCAATAACAACAATGACAAGAGCTCAACCTTTATTCTGTAAGGAGCTAGATCATTTTATCTTAATTTTTAAATAACTGTATGCTGAAAGGAATTTTTACCGTGTCTAAATAAAGTTATCATATCATATCATATCATATCATATCATATCATATCATATCATATCATATCATATCATATCATATCATATCATATCATATCATATCATATCATATCATATCATATCATATCATATCATATCATATCATATCATATCATATCATATCATATCATATCATATCATATCATATCATATCATATCATATCATATCATATCATATCAAGGAGCTCAACCTTTATTCTACAAGGAGTCGAGGAGCTGAAAACAAATATGGAAACAACAAACAAAGAAAATTCTGTTTGTCAGTCAGTCCACTAATATAAGTCGGTAAATGTGTTATGGCATTCAGTGATATGAGAACACTTCCTAATCTTGTGAAGGCAGGCTGTTTTGAGATGTTGGTCAATGCCAAATTAACCACTCCGCACATTTTTCAGGGGCACCTCTCACCATCATCATCATGTGATTTGTTCTTCATCAGAAGTTTACCACATTGTCTACAGCATCCATCAATACATACATGTATACTACTATTAATTTAGCGCTGATAAGTAGACATTCCAACATATTGACACTGCATTCACAAGTGATTCATGATCAGTAGCTATAGGTTAGTGGAGGTCCAACCTACACATGTATAAGTTTAAGTGCAGTTTCCAATTTAGTGTTGTAAAATTAAATCAGAACCAAAGTTAATGAAGTACTTTGGCCTATGACAGCAATCCAATTAACCAATGAGAATTAGAAGCAAATTCATGTAGCTCGCACCCCCCTAGGGTACTCTGATATATACATGTATGCTATTATTTTTATATTCAAGCAGTTTAGTCTGGGAAAGGGTATAGAAATAAAAAGTTTTGGTTAAGAATAGGGTATCATTTGCCGGGAAACTGATCAGTTGTATGAAGAATTAAGTCTAGAATAGGAATTGAAACTCGTAAGAGAAAGAGCCTTACCTAACAGAGACATTGTAAGATATTGTCTTAATTGGCGTATATTGGACTATAACAGTGATACAGTTTTCAGTGTCTGGTCTAGTATAGGGTTGCAAAATCAGCTGAAAATGATCTGGTATAGGTTAGGGTAAGGGTGTCAGAGCCCCAGAGGCACACCCATTTGGAAAGTACAGTCAACTCTCTCTTAACGGACACCTCTATAAGACAGACAACGGACACTTTGAAACTCTCAACGGACACTTGGGTGTCCAAGTGAAAAATACTTCAAAATGGAAATGTAGGTGCTGATTATGAACAAATGGAACAATTTTTTTTTATTTCAGTTTGTAGGTTTTGCTTTAATAAGTAAACTACTTTTAATAGACTTAAAACAGACGTGTATTTGTTGTGGTTCAAATTTTTCTTTGGTTTGAAAATTTTTAAACCAGTTTGATTTTTGTTTTCCTTTGTCTCAGAATATGATAATGAATCTGAGACAAAGGCAAAATAAAATTGAACTGGTTTGAAAATTTTCAAACCAAAGAAAAATTTGAACCACAACATATTCATTATGCAAAGGTTCAGATCTATTATCTCTGAATGACTGGTGTCACGCTACCTTGACTCTCTATAAGCCGGACACCTCTCTAAGATGGACAGTTGGTAACAGTACGACGGTATCTGTCTTAGAGAGAGTTGACTGCAGCTGACTTTTTAACCAATCACAAAGTATAATCAGAGATCAGAACCAAAGCAAATTAAAGCAGGTACAGTAAAAACCCGCGTGTAAGAACCTACATTTTTTGAAGTCTGGCAAAATAGGTTCTTGTATTTTGGGGTAGTTATTGGCAATTTAGGCTTAGTAGGTTCTTAATTGAAGGGGTGAGTGGAATAAAGCCCTAAGTGACTTCTGATCAACTGCTAGATTCTCCTTTCAGTTTGTCTTGTATATGTTGTGGTTTAATTTTTGTTTTGGTTTGAAAATTTTCAAACCAGTTTAATTTTTATTTTCCTTTGTCTCAGATTCATTATCATAATCTAAGACAAAGGAAAACAAAAATCAAACTGGTTTGAAAATTTTTAAACCAAAGAAAAAATTGAACCACAACATATACATGTATGCTCATGTAACAAAGGGAGAATTTGACTATAGATCAGGAGTCACTTAGGGCCTTATTCCAAACATTATTTGGAATAAGGCCCCAAGTGACTCCTCATCTGAAGCCAAATTCTCCCTTTGTTACATGAGCATATACAAGACAAACTGAAAGGAGAATCTAGCAGTTGATCAGAAGTCATTTAGGGCTTTATTTTACTCACCCCTTCAATTAGGTTCTTAATTTCTTTGAAGGAGATATACAGTACAAACCTCCTTTAAGCAAGGTCCATGAAGACAATTACAGTTATTGTATGTACTTTTAATATATAAACCTGTTTTTGTTGTAGGAATCACATACTTTTATTTGTAATTACAGTTTGGTATTTTTCTTGTAATATATATTTGCAATCTCGAAGTCAAACTCCTTGGTTAAAATGTTTATCATAATTTAACTGTAACCCACTTACAATGTATAAGAACCTGCTTGATCTACTTGATCTTGGGTACTAAAATGGCAAATTTCTGCCAGCAGGTTCTTAAACCACTAGGTTCTTACACGCAGGTTTTTACTGTAACTGATATTTAAATGACTCAGTACTAAATTGAAAACTGCATTATTGAACATATTATCAAGTTCCAAGTGTACTTAGGTTGTGACTGCTTACGTTTTGTTTTCTCGGCAGGCTTTGTGTGGTGCTCTTCCAAAATAACTACAAAAAAGAAAAAAAAATCTGTAACATTTTTACTACATTTTTCACTAGGATATATGAAAACTAATTTCTAGCTATATACCATCAACTGACGATTCGCAATTCACATGACTCTGAAAGGTGACTTCTGCTCAGGTTGTTGAAACATCAGTCAATGTCAACAACAACAGCTCTTTTCAGAACTATACTAACCCAGACGATCACACCCGACAGACTACTGATACCCCTAGGTTCAAACAATTTACAATGTTTCTAACTATCTGTTAACAGAAAGAGTAGCAAAGTTTTCTTTCACATGAACAATATATCATCAGTTAGTTATACACAGGCTTCTGCCACACATCTATGCTGAGATATTTGATACCTGGTTGAGCTTCTTGTTTTAAGAGTGGTGGAAGATCTTCATTCCTACATGTGTCAAGGTTTTCCACATCTACCTCAATCTGCCGAGTACGGGTATCAACCTATGAAACAAATATTATTAAAGACATTAATTTTTGTTGAATACTCTAAGATTCTTGGAGTATTTTTCCAGCCTTGTTATGCCACAAAACGTAACAGCTGATGCAAAATGTAAAAACCTTTTTACCACAAAATATAACATTAACCCGAAATGTAATTTTTTCAATAGATTAAATTGACCACATTACTCTTACACAGTGTGAAAACAGGTTTTTTTTGGCACGATTATGCAAAATGATATTTTTTTACTCTGGGATGGCTTTAGCTTCCAAACCTGGGGGAACACTCCCTGACTTGTTGTTACATTTGTTACATTTCGCATCAGTCGTTACATTTTGCGTTGTAACAAGCCTTCCACAGGGGTTTCTAAAGGACAATTTACACGGTACAACTTTGTTGCATGCGACACGCTTACGGCATGCTTACGACATGACTTGAGCTGATTTACATGGAGTAATTCATGTTGCAAGCATGCTGTAAGCATGTTTTAAGCGTGTCGCATGCGACAAAGTTGTACCGTGTAAATTGGCCCATAGTCTTGTCCACTATTTGAAAGTGGAGAACGCCCTGCTAAGAACAAAGTTGATTTTAAACTAAATCTCTTACCAAATCAATCATATTTGCAACCAGCTGCAGCTTGTCATCTCCATATTCTTGGCTCTTTACAAGTCGCCTTTGTATCTGAATCAGGCATTTCCTTCTAGCTGTGGAATCCTTTTCTTTAAAGAAGTTATTGATGAGCCTTTCAAGTTCTTTTAACCTCTCTGCAACAAAAATTATATAACAATCCATTATGAAACAGAAGATCTTTTTAGTAGCTGAATAAAAATTGTATACAATAATTTTAATAATTAATTACAATAACACAAACAAATATACGATATATTTTTTATCAATATACCCTGATAATGAAGATCCAACTCTCGCATCTGAGAAATGTTCCTTTGCATGTCATCAGGTAAGGATTCTACACCTGTTAAAACAAGTAAGACATTTATTTTAACCAGACTGTATAGCCCATTTTAATGAATACCACGATGCATCATTTTCCGCTAATGACGTCAAACATATTCTTTTGAATTGCAAGAGAATTCAAAAGAATATGTTTGACGTCATTAGCGGAAAATGATGCATCGTGGTATTTATTAAAAGTGTCTATATATACTGTAGATCTCCTTAGAGTGGCAAACACGAGGGCAGTTCATTCACTGACCTGCGTAGCAGTGGTTCCTTTCATGCGGCTCTTTACATTCTCGGAACAACCGCATAAATATATCTTATCGACCAAGCGTGAGGGCCGTACTGGGAGAATAATGGCACAAGGTTTTGACAGTAAAGACCAAGCACAGCAAGATCTGTACAAAAAAGTCTGAGGGCGGACATTAGGGAGCTTAAGCAACCACGACGCCGACGGCAGCGAGAACGGCACAAAATAATAGGCTTAATGAGCGAAAACAATACCTCTGCACGTGCGTTTTACATTTTGGTATATTTCTTTGCCGTTTCCTGCAAAACAACAACGTCAAATGATCAAATTATAGGTTTTTTGGAGAACGTGAACACGCAACGGTTAATTTTCCTTTCTCCATTTGAACCGGAAAGCCATCCCTTTAAATTCAGCTCCTGGACAATCCAGTCACATTAGACAAACTAAACAAATTGGAGCAACTGCAAAGTAGTTTAAAATAGCGCAAATCCTTTTTTCAAGTGACGTTTTCCTTGGCGTTGCCGTCGTCGTTGCTTAAGCTCCCTATTCTCACAGAACGGCCCCCAGCAAGCTTGAATGACAAGGTGCATTATTGCACAATGAATAGCTCAATTTCGATATATTAAAATTCAACTTAAAACAAAAGACATCACTATGAGGCTTAGGGGAATAAACCATATAAATCCCTTATATCATTCCCCTAAGCCTCGTAGGGATGTCTTTTGTTTCAAGTTGAATTTTAATATATCGAAATTGGGCTATGTGCTTTATTACAGTATAATGAAGACCCCCTACACATGTACATGTATCTCTCCCTCCAAACTCCTACTTGTACTAGTGATGTGGGGGGGGTGGTTGATACCTTGCCACATAGAAGTGGGAATAAATCCATATGTCAACAGCCAAAAGAAAAAGATAACCATGAACCAAAAGTGAAAACAGACAAAACAGCATGGGCAGGGTGCAAAATTATCAACTTTTTAACTTTTTTAATGGTTTCACAGAACTAAAACAAGTGAGGAAAAAATAGATAAATACAAAATCACAAGAACTGAAGCAGAAACCCAGAACAGGAACTACTCTCCTCAACATAGGGCCATCCTGTCAAATATTATAAATTACCGGTAAATGAAGTCAAATTCAATTTATAGTCTATAAAATCATCCTAAAATAAAATAAAATAAAATTCTAATGGTTGGGAGCAACTGCAGAATACCCGGCCACTTATTTACATATCCCTAAACGTTTATAGAACGAAGCGTATTCAATGACATGCAAATAAGTGGCCGGTATTCTGAAGTTTAGCCAATGGTTGTATAGTGTCTGTGATACTGTAGATAAGCTTACTCCAGCAGAGCCCTCAGCCATAATGAAACAAGATACACAACCATTGATTACAGATGATTCGTGTTCTACAGTTTTCCTTTTTTAAGTTTTTAGTCATGTGAATGCATACAAATGAAGAGAAGATTATTTTTATAGGAAATTGTGTTTTAAATTCATAGATGGAATTGTAATCCTCATACCATACTCATTGAAAACACCCATAGAATGCCTATTATGGTAATATAAACAACATTTTCCCCTAATAACAATAGACAATGGTTGTTTACCATTTACACGGGAAAACCGGTTGGTCCACGGTTTGTGTAAATAGTAAGCAGAACTCCAGAAAGGGAAATTCTGTTTGAGATTGGCGTGTACCATTTACCATTTGACACCAGAAACAAGCTGAGTAACCACGCTTACGCATCAAAACTGGCGCAGGGCCTGGAACTGGTAGATAAAAGCAAATGGTACACACATTTTCGTTCGGAAATTCCGGTTGGGGATTTTGGACTACCTTTCAAGAAATCCCGTTTTCCCGTGGAAATTTCCGTTCGGGAAGAAAAAAATAGTCTTCCCATTTACATTCCATCCGAAATTTCCGGATTTTTTGGGTAAATGGTAAACAACCAATAACTCTTGGATGTAGGGTGCTTAAACCTGATCACGTACACGACATACTGCGTGACATTTTGGCGTCACAATTATCTTCTACGTAGGTCACAGTTAGCAACATGACACCAAAAGCGTGACTTTCTTCACAAAAGCACGAGTGCCTTTGGCACCCACGATTTTCTTATCGCAAAAATTCAAAATCTGACACGAGCGCTTGGATTAATTTATTTTGGATCAATTTAATGTGGGGCGTAAACGTCATTGAAAGGTTCATGTTTATAAACTATGATAAATTTCCGTGCATCACCGAGTCAGATTTTGAAATCAAGCTTGAATTTGGGGAAGTCGTGTTGAGAAATAAAAGGCCATAGGGAATTGGAAACGCCAAAGCAACAACTCGAGATAGAATTTTAAGCATTGCATGTGGATTTAAAAGAGCTATTTTCGGTCTCCATTTCTGTTTAATTTAGGCTTAAAGACTTATCTTACCGCTTATTAGCTTAAACTGCCGACGAACAACGAATATTAAGTTGTTAGCGGCCATATTTCGGAAGTCCTTTTCAAGTTTCACATCTGTACCAGGAAGTTAACATATATGTATAGTTCCATGAACAATAAAATGATGTTTGTAACACAGAAGAAGCGTTTGTAAATTAAGAAAGTAACATTAAATCTACTTACATTCCAAGTAGTTTTCGACGTACGTCGCCGTGGCAGAAATGGAGGACTCACTGGACTGCAAGCAATAAGAACAAATTCCCGTTTAAACTGCTCAACGCGTACTAATTCTCACGTTCGTTATGATGATCAACTTACCGTCATTTTTCAGCATAACAAACCAGGGAAAAGAGCGAAACTTTGAGGCAATTTCTTTCCAACAACGGTATATCGTGTCCGACGCGGGCAAAACAGTTCAAGGCTTTGTAGCCACGCTTGAAATTTTACTTCCGGTAGAAGGAATAATGATGAATTCATCTTTCCGGTTGATGATCAACAAATGGTCAAAATTCAACAAACGCGCTGTTTTTGGCACCGCCAAAAAACAAAATCAATTGTTTTCAATGATGCAAGAACCTGACTGACAGTTCAAACAAGGCCGTGGTTTCCTGTCACGTTTCCTTCTTGGAATCGGAAGAAATTTCTTAGCGTCATCATTTGTGTACCTTTGGAGTTGATCTGTTTCGTTGATTTCATTGTTATTACTTCTTGATAATTCTACGAGGAAACCTTCTCAAACGGATCTTCGAAACGTCTCGGAGTTTAACAAGAATTTATCTCGATGCTCGTATAAAGTGTGCAAACAAAATGATGGTACGAGCGGGCCGTTTGAATATTTCGTCCAACTCTGATTTATGAGTTTTCACATTTTGCACGAGATATCCTCTGTGAAGTCTGACTGTTTTTGATTCTTTTGTTTTGTTTTGTTTTTAAAGAACGTGAAAAGCACTTCTTCAACGCAAGAGGTTGGTGTAGTTCTAAAGCAGCTTACGATCATACCCAGCGAAAAACCAACTCCAAGAGGTACGAAGAAAGACAAGATGGCTTCTGGTTCTCGACGCCGGAAGAAGGCGAGAAGAAGGTAGTAAAAACATTTTATTTTGATCATCATAAAGTAACATCTTTCAAAACAACCGTTTTTCAGTTCATCCCTTAATTACTTGCCTACCAGTTGGCTCCAGGTAGACGAACGATTATTTTATTACTTTAATTTGTAAGTGTATTATTTAAAACTTGTATAAGCTATATTATTCGTTCGACAAAAATATTGTTGCAACTTTCATCATATTAGCTGGGATTATTTTTTGTGTCTTTACTTTCTCTATTTCAACTTTTTATGTACACTTGAAAGTGAACAATAGCTAACAATGGACCACTAAAGAAGTCGAAATCGTTTAAAATAACAATTATAAGGAACTTTAATTTGTTCTGAAAAGAAATAAACAAATAACTGAGGGAAATCTACCGTAAATTCTGGGGATTATATAAGCGGAAACAATTATAGTAAGTCAATTGCAAGATGTAACGTATTACGGTCGAGGTTTAATAAGCTGCGAATATATGTACTGACACAAATAATTATATATTTGTTCAGCTGTAAATAGTACGAGTGCAACCACCTTTCATCGCTCCCGGCCAATAGCGTATAGCTTAGGGGAAGCGATGTTCGAAGGCTAGTTTGTTAGATCTTAAAACTATGAATTCTTCCAAAAAAAACTGATCTCATTCACAACGGCTGCATTTATGATTTAATGTAATCTTTTTGGATAAATTGTACCATGAAATAATTATATCCTTTTTGTTTCAATTTATTAATTTAAAAATGGACAGGCCAAACGATTTTGGGATTGTTTGATTTTTATCCACATAATTTGCATTACACAGTTCTTTGTGAAACCAGGTGCTGAAGCCGTGCCAACATACCAAATAAATACGCCCACTCAGCTTTCTTTAGCTTTAATTCAGACCATCCCATGTAAATATAAGGAATTTTGTCTTTCAGGATTTAGTCAAATTCTTCAGGGTATAATGACATGCAGTGCATTATTCCTATGTACAGGTTCATGCACTAATCATTTACATACTCTATAGCTTAAGATATTTAATGTGCAATGACACATGAACATAAAAAAGAAAGAGGTTATTGGTTGCATTTTTTTTAACATCCATGTGGAAATCGTACGACTTCCCTTTAAGCGTAATAATGACCCATGGGGTCAAGCATTGCTATTAATTTATAAATATCTCTGTCATGATTAAACTGCATGTGGGGGCAGTCCCATGTACGAAGGGCAATGATGTGAAGTGCATCGGGAGGGAGAGATATCACCCTCTGTCTCCCTTTCCATAAAATGCGACAATTCATAATGTGTGATTCTGGTACCTGCTAAACAGGATGTTTTATACCCCAGGAGGACTACTACATAGAGATCAATGGCGGATCTAGGGGAGACCCCCTTCCCCGCCCTCTGCCCTCTCTCCCTTATCCACTTGCAGGACCATTACTTCAGCATCTGCCATTATTAATAAATATATCAAAACAAAGTGCTAATTAGCTGGGGTGTTGTTTCCTGTAATATAAGCACAAGACGTTTCTTGTTTAAATTTAAAGTCAACACCTTCAGAGTTTTCCCAAACTTTTCTCAGCATTATACAGACAGAATGAAGAGAATTACCAATAAATATTATGATTTGATTAATTACCAGTAGCACCCAGGGCGCTTATTTTCTTTTTGTAGCTAAAGGGAGGGCGCTTTTTGGCGAGGGGGCACTTATTTCTTTTTTGAAAGTAAAAACAAACATGCAATCAAGCATGAAAATTAAAGCACTTAAAAGTACAATAACAAAAAAAGGAAAAATTCGCATAGTCAGATGACAACATAGTCACAAAGTCGCATAGTTACTAGGCAGAACAATGGTAACAATGGTTCACAAAGTCATGCAGGATATGATTCGCAATTATACCTCAACGTCTTCAATGTCAGTACCTTTGGATAAGATAGCTTTTAATTTGGCTTTATTGCGCTTTTCAATAACACGTGGAATCTGAAATTCAAATCACCAGCAACGGTTGCGTTTTATACTGCTGTCAATCATCTTAGCTTACCTCTCAGGAAACAGATCTTCACTTCAATGAGTTCAAAAGGTCACGTCCGTGCATTATGATTGGTAGATTTTGATCCATTTTGTTTATTTTTTTTACATGGTCCGTTGGCTTTCATATTAATTATGATTGACGGCAAGGAATAACGCAACCGTTTGTGGAGATTTGAATTTCAAATTCCGCATGTTATTGAAAGGCGCAGTAAGCATCTTCAGGAGGGCTGCTTATTAACAAAACGACACTTAAAGGGGGCAGTTATGAGAAGGGGTGTTTATTGGAAGGGGGATCAGCGGAGCTAAAACATATCATTGAGGTACTTGTCAGAAAAATGGTATTTAATTTAGTGATAAAAATGAATTTAGAGGATGCCCCCAAAAATTAGGGATCAGTCTTTCAAGCTTTCCAATGATCACCCTATCTCTTTTCTTAAGGAGCCCCCTAACCCGGCTTAGGAAGCCACCACCTACAAAGTTCAAGATGCTAAAAAACCTATGTTTGTAATAATTATTGAGAAACATTAAGATAAAAATTGGTAGACAGAAATAACACAAAAATTGTATGTTTCAGCAAACAAATTTTCTCTGTCAATGGTGATGTCATGAATCACCAGTTGCTGAATCTACTCCTAGATGAAAAAAAAAATTAATATGAAAGGTCATTCAACTATCGTCCAAATGTACCCGCCTTATCACTTCCTGACAGTGCTGAAGCTACAGTTTGTGGTAAAATGTTGTAACATTAGCCAGTGTGTTGAAATAAATGGGCATTCATCTTTTGATCCAACACTGAAATAGGGGTCACTAGGGGAACGGTTTTTCAACAACTTTTGACAGTGACTGCTGTGTCTTTAACCCTTTCGCTCCCAGAGTCAATTATGGAGACATGTGGAGGAGGAGGCAGTGTGGTCGAGTGGTTAGGGCGCTGGACTTGAAATCCAGCGGTCCCGGGTTCAAGTCCCACTCTGACCACTATAGCTAGCTGGAGTTGTTTCACTGTAGACCCAAGTTCAACTCCTCGGCCACGCTTGTAAAATCGCCAACTGGTCTGCCTCCTGCCAGTTGGGATTATTAACAATGTTATGTTCAATTTACAATATTCGTTCCCATATTTGAGTGGCGTGCCTGTGAATTAGCTACAATGGCTTAAATTATAAGTGCTCGTCCACTATAAACAACATGTACATTTATACATTTACATGTGGGGTCACACTGTGTTAAACACCCAGGGTACTTATCAGATTGTCATGTCGACATCCACGCTGTGTTTTACTAAAAATATCTCACAAAGAGGGGGTCACAAGCACCCCAGGACTCCCCTAGCTATGCCCCTGTGGTGTAGTTCTAACTTTTGAGTCTGTCAACGAAAACCTATGGTGTGGCCATTCAAATGAAACCTCTTTGGCAGTACTTTTTTTGTTGAACCACCTGATTTTAGCCTGCGAATACAGCCGCCTCTCATCGCTCACGGCCTCTAGGGGCGTTCGCGCGAACGCCCCTAGCGGCTGGGAGCGATGAGAGGCGGCTGTATTCGCAGGCTACCTGGTTTTCAATATTTTACAAAATGAAATTTGGGATTTTTCTTGAATTTTGATTTTTGGCACTCCTGTTGGATATTTATCCAAGTTTAGCATACAGCTTTCATGTTATCCCTTAAATTTCCTGTCACTAAGGTTCTGCTAAAGCCTTTGGCACAGGTGTGTAAATCTTGTTTATGTGCGGCTTTAAATAAATACCTTTCTTTCAGTTTCATACCGCTGTGCAGCAGTACTTTTACATGGTACCATTTGTTTTTCATATAATTTTTATAAAATTAAATTTGGGATTTTTCTTGAATTTTGATTTTTGGCACTATTGGAGTTTAAAAGGGTCAAAACAGTGACAGTTTCAAAAAAAGTTAAATATTGACAGATGGAATCAAGGAGGGGCTAAGTGAGATCGAGTTGCCTGCACAACAGGCACTTTTTGGGGTGACAGCGAGGTGTGGATACTGGTGTGGGAGGGGGGTTGGCGGGGGATTGAAGAGAAACTTTTTTCTCGCTTGTATTCCCTAATAGCTTGTTCAGCTGTGAATATACCATTTCCTCATACATATCCCCGCCTCCCACCCCCGCTAACAATCCCACATATAATATAGCTAGGGACTACATGGACAATCCCAGCACAAGAGGATCCAAAATACAGGCTTTTTCAATCTTCAGCTTCAGAGTAGCCTATATTTTTGGCCCATCCTGTAGTGAGATCAAGATTCTCATCCTATTACCTAATATGCTTTGCCATAGTACTAGCTCTCTCTTTATAGCTCGATCTCAGCTCTGTAGTTGCATGTTTTTAGTTATTGTTGTTGTGTCAGATCAATGAATTGCACTGTTGTTAGTCACTTTTGATATGTTAATTGATCTTCATAGTTGGACCTCTTATTCCTGGTCTTTGTCAGGTAATGGTGCAGTGTAAAACACTTTATGTATGAACAAAAACATTTCAATGCATCTCCTTGCAAACTGTCTTTTCTCCCCAGGAAAAAAAAAGGGGGGGGGGGGGGGGGGGTATGTTTTGGGTTGGTTAAATGTGCTGCCCAGGTTTTTAAGAAAGAATATTGCATTCAAAATGATATCCCATTCTAGAAATTGGCAATTTTTAATACCCCATTCTATATTTATCATGTACTGATAATTTGAAGCTTTCCTGCATTCAAAATATTATACCCTGTTCTAGGAAAGTTCTCATTGGGCGACACATACTCATTAATTGAGGAATCGGATTTGTGTTCGAAGCCCAGGCACAGTTTTGCCTTGAAAGACTGTATGATTTCCACTTAGATCAGGACTTTACAAAGAAAAATTTACCATGGATTGTTGAAAAAGGGAGACATCTTTATCATATAGTCTCTTCTTTAATGGATGGTAAAAGTAGGATGAAACATGATACAGTTTGAAGGTCTATAATTGTGTGTTAAATATTTCAGCATGATTTCTTAGGAATTTAATTTAATTTTAATATCAACAAAAGTGGGTCACAGGGGCAGTGAATGAATGTGCATGAGCGGGGCAGTAATGTGTTAATTTGGCTTTATTCCACGATTCAGTGCTTTAATTCGTAGTAAAATGTCAAGAGAATTCATCTCGAGTGATCATATTCTTAATTTATATTGTGACTTGTGACTCTGATGGAAGCATTGAATTTTTTTAACAAGGTAAAATTTGATGCTGATCACTACTGGGGCTTATAGGGTTAAAATCCAAACTTTGTTGACTTAGCATCAGCAGCCAATGGCAGAAGGAAAAATACCAAGTAGTTGAAGTGAGAGCAATTGACTTCCGAACCTATCAGAGAATCAGGCTAGTCTAAACAAGGCATTCAAGTCATTTTAACATTTCCTCAACCGAAGCAGCTGAATGGCTACTTTGCCATGTATCATGTGTTACCCTGGTGCTTGATCAGCTTTTTCTTTGTTTAGTGTACACCTGGGAAGAGAGAGAAAAAAAAGTTGAAAGCTGTAATAAATTCCCACACTTTCCAATGTGGTAATATAATGAGTTCAACTGCTAAGTTTGAACAGACTGGTGAGGGTCCTGGAGGCCCCTGCCCCCCACCCCCTTCTGCCAGAAAATAATGCCGACAAAGAACCAAAACTTTTTTCAGTTCTCTGCCCCCCCCCCCCCCCCCCCCCCCCCCCTCCCCCCCTCCTCCCCCACAATGGATTCAATGGATTCAGGATTCACCACTGTAATATCAATGTTAAGTGGGTGAAACTTGGACACTGGAACAGTGATGGAATAAGAAAAGCAGCCTGGGTCTGCCTCCTTGTTGTTGAAACTCTGTGATGCCTGAAGAGCTGAATTATTTTGGCCCCCTGATTGTATGCAATAATGTAAAGCCCTCAAGGGCCTGAAATTGTTTTTTAGGATAATAAGTAAAGAACTGTGAACTGATCCTTACGGCAAGGAGAAGAGAATGAGACAGAAATGAGATTAAAAACAAATGGTTGCATATATTTGCCTGCTATTTCGGTTTGCAAAACAATTACCTTCTATGCATGGTGGCTATAAAAGAAAAATCAAAATTTTTTTTTAGGCCCCACATTTTCCATGTGCAAACTACTTCACCTCCTTTTAAATCTTGTAAGAGATACAAAATATGACGGCACGTAAAAACATTCATTTCTGGAATTGTTACAAAAGATGGTTGACCAAGTGGTTGAAAGTTCGACTCGTCCCCAGTCGTCTCTTAATATTATTGACGAGGGGAGCGCGAGGTGTGAGCCTTTTGCTCCTTCCCATCACCCCCTTCGGTCGCGCTTCTCTCGTAACGCGTCTATCCCCCACGCGCGTCTCCTAGAAAGACGACTGGGGACGAGTCAGGTTGAAAGTTATTTTTTTCTGAACATACAGTCTTTTGATTAAAACGTTGTCATTGATCGGTCTCATCCCTACGCGACCAGACCGAAAAGGATTATGGAGAGAAATCAATTCACATTCAACAACTGCACATTATCAAAATACGGAACGTCCTTAACGGAATATGTATCGAACCGACTCTTGTTGTCTTTGCGCAACACGCGAAGACAAACGTGAGTTTTGTTCTCCATTGTAAACGCGATAGAGAATAATTAATCACGCATTTTAATTCACCCATGCTCCTTTTCGGTCTGGTCGCGTAGGGGTAAGACCGATCAATGACAACGTTTAATCAAAGGACTATATGCACTGAGTTGCCTCACTGTAATAAAATTTTAATATTTGAAACTCTGAAAATTAACTTTTGTGACGAATCCTTTTTTTGACTAAGAACTTGATAAGAACGTTAAAGATCTGTTTTCCATCAAGAATAATTCCAGAAGGCATGCATGTATAGTTAATTTTTGCAACCAAAAAACTTTAGATATTTTTTGCTTTGGTTTTTCCATGTTGTTAATTTATTTTGTTCAATCTGTAAAATTCTTGCAAATAATTTATCTTTCCATCAACACTAATTCCAAAAGATGCAATTAATTATAACACATAACTATTTTCGTTTTGAGATTTACTTTAATTAAATTTTTTTTCAAGCTGTAATAAAATTTCTTTTGCACGCAAATATATATTTTTAAATTTCATTGATATGAAAATTTTGCTAATTTATTTTTTTAATTATTTTACAACAACCCTGAAGTATTATTAATTTAGCGCATTTCTTTGCAATTCGATTGAATCTCGTGCTTCGTTATATCAACACGCGAAGTCCGCTCTGCGTGACGCCTTGGCGAAAGCACGTGCAGTTTTTTTTGCACGCACGCAAAAACCGGAAACGCATACTTTTTAATAGCTGGACCGTTTTCAATGTTATAGCTTCCCATAGAGGAACTCTGACAACTTGAAAAGATTGAAAGCATTTAACAAAAAGTCGTAATAGATCGATCTTATTTATTCTTTAATTTGTTAATTATATAATATCACTGATCGCAAACTGAAGAGAAATTGAATCGCCAGCTCCGGGCACCAGCTGGCATGCATGGCGTTGAGTGTAGCTTGTCTTTCGCCATTTCGCGGAACTCGCATCAGGAGTACTTCAAAATTCAAATTATCAATACACTATGAATGCTAGAGAAAGTCCTGCTCCGAGGATATGCGCATGGATGCAAACATTTACAGAGATGGTTCGCGGCTTCCCGCTCTTGCGTTACCGAAGGAAGCAGTACTTATAATACATGCGATTAGCATACAGCTACAGAAATGGCAATGACCAAAGTTTGACCCTGCTTCAAGTAAGCAGTTTATTATTAGTTCCGAGAAACATTGGTATGAAAGTGAACGCTCGAAAACCTGGATCAAATTACCAATTCCGGGGGGTGTAGCTCAGTATGTGAGATGAGGGTCACTCCTTATTTTTATTCCAAAGTAAATATTTGCTCTTTTCTTTCCCTTTACCTTTTCGCCGGCGAGACTTTGACGGAAACTCTTGTATTCGGCTTCTTGATTGTTTTCTTTCCGTGTCATAGCCCTGATATGTTTAAAAAAACTTTGTGTTGTGTGGCCGTACCTGTTTTGCCACGCACTTCAATTGAATGCCCTTTTTAGCCGGCCGTTCACACTATTCTTTCCCCGTTTCCGTGGCGGAAAACTAAATCACCTTATCTTTTGTTTTTTAAAGTAGGCATAAGCTTAGATTTTTCTTCCTATGATAAAAGAAAAACCGTATGTCGTCATCACATCAATCAAACAACAGAAATCATATTTCTTTCGAAGGGAAATCGAACTTTTTCATATGAAGGACCCCCGGGTCAGATTATCACGTGCTTCTGACAGCGTCTCTGAGCCAATCAGGTTGTCGCAAACGAAAATGCGGCATAAAATTTCCTCCGTCAGTCGATAAACAATCGCCATCTTGATTTGGTTGTATGATGTAGCCTTTGGAATTGCCATTTCTTCAGAGATGATTTTGCTTTTTAACATCTCGGAAGGTCGTTAAGATCTTGGGAATTGCTTACTAAGGATCTTGTGGACTTTGTTGACGGTAAATTTCGCAGCTATGCCGCCTGTTAAACGCTTGGCGCAAAAGCCAAGGTATGTTTGAGTCAAGTGCTTGTCTGAGCTAAGGGGTATGGGTGAAAATAATATGGCATTAATACTAATGAACTGCAATGCCTCCGTGTTTCGCTGTAGCCTGTTTCCCAATGCGCAGCTTGCGAGTATTGATGTTCACTAATGTTGCGTTTGTTCCTGTTTTTCAGGACAAAGAGTTTAGACAACACAAGGTAAGATTTACGCACGGTTACGTTTCTAATTTTCCATACTCCGTACATCGGCGTCTCAGTTCTTTCCGTAGATCTCCAACAGTCGCAGCAATCGTTACAGACACGGCGATGTAAAGTAGTTTTGAAAACTGACAGCTGTTAGCTGATTTGTTTCATCAGACAAGATTCGCTTTGAACGGAAATCGAAGCAGTGTTTGCAAGTGTTTGCGTGTGTGTGTGTTTTAGATAGAGTGTCGAGGGCCTCGAAACAACTACACGATTTTGGATAATGGTCTAGGAGATCCGCCTCATAAATGCAATTATATACAACACGATATGTTTGAAACGTCATAGCGTTTGATTTATGCCAGTACATTTCGCTTTTTTAGTGACTGTCGAACGGTTTTTTTTAACAATTTTGTCATTTGTTTTTCTCCTGCACCTTGTTCAAAACGCAGAGACCGGGTGCCGTGCATAAATTAGCCAAGCATCAATATATTAATTGAGACATTTCTATTAACGTTTCTTTCTTTCTTGTTTCTGTCAATTGGTGCATATAACATGAACGCAATTGTTCAGGGATATGTTGTGCATGATTCTAATGGTTATGATGTGATTCGAGTGCGTTTTGCTTCTTGCGAAACGCATTCGAACGAACTAAAAACTCGCATTCATTGTGTTCTGTTCATAACAGAACTCTCGACGGTCTACAAGGTCGCCACTTTAGAATCTAGATCACCCGAACCATTAGCGTTTTTCAAAAATGACTTTGATCCGCGTAGGACAATGCTCGCCCTTTCGCATTTGTGTTGATTCCTTAATAGTTGAAAGTAAAATGTATAGAGTGTTTGGTGGCCTCGCAGGAGATTTTTTTGTTTACATTTGTTCCTGTCGGAAAAGCTAATGTATTTAAGTGTAGCTCATTTTCGCTGAAATTGACAGCTGTTTTCTTGTTGTTTTTATTGTACTGAAATGGTGAATCTCTTGTGGCAGTTTTCCTGCTTCATTTGGGACTATTGTCAATCACTTTCAGCGAGAATTTATTATTTTTCTGTTTATTGAAAGTCAAGAGCGAAAACCGTTCTTAATTTGCGCTTGCAAACGTAGCGAATTTATTTCGTGCGTGAGTAATTACCGAAGGCTTTGAAGTTAACGGTATTTTCGGAGATATAGTTTGATTGTTATGAAAAAAGAATATCGAATGTTTGCCTAGACAAACTGTCAGTCGACATCATTTGTTTAATCAACGAGAATGTCTTAGATTGTACGTCCTTTTCACGGTTCCTTTTCACAGTGTGCCAAGTGGGAGTTCGAGATTAATATGTAAAGCTTCATTTAATATAATGATTCCGTGTTTTTTGCCTTCATAATATCATTCCGGTCAGTGATTTTAAATACAGTATCTTTCCATCTCATTTCAGAAATGTTCTTCTTTAATACGTTGGTTTTACCGCATAATTTTTTTGTAGTAATTCACACGTTCCTTCTCTGTTACTCTGATTTCGTTATTTTGAACCAGATTTTAGCATTAAAAGATAACAAGATTGATGCTGTTTTTAGAACACGCCATTGACTGTGGAATTTACACACATGTTCAGACAGACAACTCTATCATTGATTAGCTGGCTCCATGCAATCCATTTGAAGACAGCGCCAAAAGCTTGACTTTAATCCAGTATTAAAAAAATCAAGTAAAGAAAACTCAACATGGCTTAAACTGACATGAACTCTGTATTAGAGCACCGTCATTGTTTTGTGATCTACAAAGTAATTATTTGGAACAGAAAAATATGTTCTCAAGTGCCTTTTTCTGTGGTTTACCTGTTGTGACGTTATGAAGTTTCATGGTCTATTCTGAGATAATATTATGTTTCAGTGTAATTGAAGTATTTTGATAAGGTTAGACATGAATTACTTTAATTCCAGTGGTTAACTCCCCTATCAAGCATTTATAATGTCTTGAATTTGCTTTTCACTGTATATTTCCAAACTTCACAGATAATAAACCCTTTCACTCCCAAAGTCGATTGTGGATACATGTAATTTTGTTTTAACTTTTGAGTCAGGGTATGCAATCCTATGATATGACCATTCAAATGAAACCTCTTCAGCAGTACTTTTACATGGTAGCATGTGTTTTTTAGTATTTTACAATGTGAAATTTGTGATTTTTTAAAAATTTATTTTGATTTTTGGAACTCTTGGAAGTTTTAAGATTGAGTAGGCACCTGTCAATTTCCATGTCACTCAGTCAAAAAAAAAAAAAAAGGAAGCACCATTAGCAACGAAAATTATCTATTCTTAGATATTCATATTTGGTTGCTCGCCACAAACCATTTTCTGATTTTATTAATTATTTGTGATAAGTCACTTCAAGTTCCTGTGTAGAGATATCTCGTATTGTTTCTGTTTTCTGTTTAATTCTAGTTTTCCTTGTCATTGCAAATCAAGGCTTCAGCAACATCTTTGAAGAATGTACAATGTTTATAGATAAAATAACACTTCTTAGGAAATGATGTACCTTAGAAAATTTTGGTGCTGTCTTGAAATCTATGCGTTATGGAACCTATTGGATAGTAAAACTAAAATTCATCTTGGAGCCACTCTTACTATATCAAAGGCTTCAAAGAACCTGGCATTTTTATAGATTAGGAGTGTCTCATGTTCATTGATTAAATCCCAATGAACATCAAACATTAGCAGTCTGAATCAATATATATACAACAGTCACTCTTGAGACTAATATCGTCTTTTAGTTACTCTTAAGTTAGATTGTGTAAATTTTTGGGTGCGTATGGTGCGCGTAAAATTAGCTGACTTTACATGCACATGTGTGTAATTAAAGTAAGGGACAATCTATAACAGGGTTGTGCTACAGCCATGCTAGTAGCCACACTAGACTAACTTTTGTCTGTGGGTGACATGAAAAAAAAAACTTACATTTTGCTTTAACCTTCGCTGCGGGGCACCACAAATTTCATTGTTGGGTTTCCCTTGGTCTCCCTATGATAATTCTAAGAGCACAGCCGTGATTAAAATTTGCTTGCATAACTGAGAAAGTTAAAACACTCTCTGCTTTGCTATGCTGCTATATCGTCTCTTATCAAAATTAATAAGAGATGATAGCCAGCCAAATTTAAGTACATCTTCATGTGCATTATTTTATAAATTATGTTACAGTGGAATCCATGTATAAAAGTTACTGAACGTTGCTCTTTTCTTTTCATTTTGATGTTATAAACTTAAAATGGAAGAAAAATATTTTATTGAATATACAATGAGGATTTATGGTACCTGAGTGTTACTATGTTACATCCCTAAAAAAATGTATTATTGATACTTGCTGTTGCAAAAGCGAGAAAAGTCAAACTGACAGGAGTTTTGGATTGCCTTTAAACACTGTGATTAGGCCAACTGCGATCGCCCAAATGAAAGATGAAAGAGGGGGAATTCTTGAAAATGTATTTCAATTGATTCTTATTTTGGCCTGCCACACATTTTAACTCATTCTTTTCCAAGAGCAACCAAGCTCATACTGAGAAAATCCAGTATGATTGGAAAGTACAGTGCAGTTCCTTTCAGTGCAGGGCTGTTATTAGTAGCTAGCAGCCCACTATTGTGGACAGGATCTGCGCCAAAAATGAGCGGAAACTCGGAGTTTGAAAACAACTTAAGAACATGGGAGGCTGTCTTGAGTTTATGAGCACCTTCTTGTGAAGCCGGCAAACTCAAAGCTTATAACAGCACTGCTAGTGCATTCAAAATATTGGCTTGAGAAAGCCATTTATAAGCAAGACAGTTTGGGATTCCAAATTTGCTTAAAATCAACCTGTGCTTTTAGAGACCTTTTCAGACATTCAGTTGATATACATATTTTCCAGACAAAGTATCTATATTTATGTGTAACACTGCATCAATACATGGGTAATTTCCTTTGTTTTGTTAGAGTTAATCTTTCACATCATGAAATCACATACTAGAGTGTTTCTACATGAAACCAAATGCCAATTGTTCACAACAAATAGAAAACTGGTTAAGCATCATTCTTTTCTTTGCATTGCCTATAATAAAATTGATTTTATTTTTACTCAAACTTGTCTTGCACACAGAATTCTTGCCCTGTCTTGTACAGAATGTTTGAGAACTTGCTTTCTGAAGGTAGCTAGCTGCATGATGCTCAATATCTGTAAAAAAATGGGAACAACTTAACAATTTTTTATTCTTTCAAGTATGTAATGGTTCATTAGATTTTCTCCATGGTGACAAATTATGTTTTATTCAAGAAATTTTCATAGCTTTTGGAATGGACATCAGCAGCCTAACATCATTGACTACAGCACAAAGACTCTTAAAAGAGCATGAAATTTATTTTTAATTTTATGAAACAGAAATGTTAATTATTTTGCTCCATTAAAATCACTGTTCTTCTTTCAAAGCTCAGCAGTGCATATGGAAATACTTTACCAGATGAAATATGAGATGAAATACAGAAGATGTTATGATAAAGATGTAATGTTTGTGTTGCAAGCATGGGTCAAAGAAAAATATCTGATTACCAGACGGCAATTGAACCTACAGACTGTATGACCTTCTATACACTGTTGAATGCTCTAACCACTAAGCTATGAGAGACTCGTGGCCATTTACTAGGTTCTTAACCGACACACGTCCTAGCTGTTAGGATCAGCAATGTGGAAAGGGTCGCGTGTGGTGATAAATAAAGAAAGGTTGAAAAATTTGTACATTGTAAAAAGATGGTTTTTGATTTAGTAAATTTAAAAAAAAAAACTGTGTATGGTTTTGATAAATACATGTACATGCACTTTCTTATTCAGTTGTTTGCCATAAATCAGCATGTTGTGGTATATGATAATCTTCATGTGTATAAATGTACCTCATTCACTGCTAATATTATATAGAACTTTATTTGTTGTTGAAAGGAACTCTGCTCTTAAACCACATCTTCAGTAGTTGATTGTATGTAATAAATGATGATAATTATGTTGTTGCTCGTGGCAACAACAAACAAGAAGTGCCGTGATCAGACCATGATCATCCAATGTTAGACCAGTTTTAAGTGTCTTGAAAACTTAAAGTAAATTAACAGACTTAAGTAAATTATCAGACAAAACCAGTTCAATTGAGAATAGATTCTTGGCTTAGCTGACGATTTGGCGTAGAATTACATAAAAGTTCCAGGCCTACATTTCATATTAATGTTGCATAAAACTATATATTCCTGCTCAGTTTAGTCAGTTTGTCTGTATTTGACAAGTTAAATTATTTATGAAGGTTTCTTTACAGGAAGTGATTTCCGGGCGGCATGTATTTTGTGGCGGGTTCAATGATGTTTTGTTTATCTGTGGTCATGACTGTTTCATCCAATATTCATAATCCATCAAGAATGAAATTTCAATGTTCTGCACTTTCACAGTATTTGTCATCTGTTAAGTTAAGCTTGTTTGAGGTCAGGTTTCTAGTCATGGATTAATAGTTTATTTAATTTTTGTTTTTAATTAAGCTTTGAATGTGTAGATTATTTTGTTCAATTGTTGTAACTTTCATGATAACAAGTTTGTTGTTTACACAGCGGTATGAAACTGAAAGACAGGTATTTATTTAAAGCCGCACATAAACAAGATGTACACACCTGTGCCAAAGGCTTTAGCAGAACCTTTAAGTGACAGGAAATTTAAGGGATAACATGAAAGCTGCATGCTAAACTTGGAAAAAATATCCAACAGGAGTGCCAAAAATCAAAATTCGAGAAAAATCCAAATTTCATTTTGTAAAATATTGAAAACCAAGTGGTTCAACAAAAAAAGTAATACCAAAAAGGGTTTCATTTGAATGGTCACACCATAGGATTTTATCCACAGACTCAAAAGTTAGAACTACACTACATGTTTCTATAAATAATTGACTGTGTTAGTGAAAGTCTTAGTAGTTTATTAACAGTTTGTATTGATAATTGTATCTTGTACACTGTACAAAGTGGTTTTCAAATTAAATGAAATCATTTACTGATGATTTGATATAAAAATTATAAAAGCTGTTGATGAGGACAGAACATCAAAGTTAAACTGGATAAAGACGAATTATATCATCCTGACAAATAGCAAGGCTAATTCTTTCACTTTCTCTGCTATTTGTGTTTCAGTATTTTGCATAATGAAAATTTGATATATTTTTTTTCAGTTACCCTCATCTAGTCCATTTTACTTTTTGGTAGCAATAGGGTAAAATCTGTGAGAACTTTCCACATTTATTAGGCTTGGAAATCTCTTTAATATATGTTTCTTTTTTGTTCTGATGAGAAAAAAAATGCTTGTGAATGTCGATAAGTAGCCCAGCTTTAATGTTTTCCTAAAAGTTATGAAAACTCTCCATGTTTGTTTCCTAGTATGTGAAAATATTTCAGAATTAAAATAGAGGGTCTGTGAAAGCTCAACCCTTTTACGCCCAGAGTCAATTATGGAGACATGTAATGTAGTTCTAACTTCTGAGTCTGTCAACGTAAACGAAATCCTATGGTGAGACCATTCAAATAAAATCCCTTTGGCAGGACTTTTGCGTGGTACCATTTGTTTTTTTTTCTATATTTTACAAAATAAAATTTGAGATTTTTCTACTGATTTTTGGCACTCTTTGGTGTTAAAGGCTTAATATCTTGTTTTTTATTTCAAAATTTGGCAGTCGGCCTACTTGCAAGTTTCATGAGCAGTCATGGTTAAAAATAACACTGTATATGATAGAGCTTGGCAAAATTTTGTGGTACATATTGACTGTGGTTTTATATCGAGTTGTGGGTGAGATTGTGTGCATCATGCGTATAGCAAATGATTCACCATGCATGTAGCAAAGTGTCTCAACTCCTTTAAGAAGATTATTGTGGTAAAAAAAGGTACATGTACATGGCATTATGTCAGATGCTATTAAAGGGGAGAATTTCTGGCCACTGTACAACTACCTTGATTTGAATTGTTCCAACAAGATAACACAACCAATTGATCTGCCTTCTTTCAGTTAGGATTTGTGACCAACTGTTACAATGTATATGAACCACTGCTGAAACATTGTTTCCAGTGTTTGATATCCACTGCCTCACGTACAAAGCTTCTTATAGGTGCATCTTAAACCCAAACCATATATGATATTATTATAAAAGTTTCTTTTTTGCAAGTCATACATTGACAAAACCACAGAAACCACAAACAATTCACTATTGCACAAACATCCCACTTTGTTCTTATGAAAAATCACATTAATTTTTGTACCTGTCAGTCGAGTTTCCCTTTAAACTTCCTGTTATTTTCTGTTTTAAATGATACCCTTGGAAACAATTCACCGTAGTAAAAAATCTATTCTGTATTATATTTTCAAGAACTTTAACTCAAGTTTATTATAAAAGCAAGGGAAAAAATAAAATAAATTACATGTAATTGGATGTATTTTGATTCAGTTTGGTTTTGAAGGAGGTATCTGTAAGCAAAGTTCTTTTTCAAAGTACAGAAATTCAGAATTTTTAGACTAAAGGAAATGTTAAAAATACCAGGTAGAGTATTTTAGGGAAGAAGACCACTACCTTGTATAGATGAACATGTGACTACAGTGTAAAAGAACAATAGTTAAGATGTGAAAGATTACAAGGGGTCATAAAACAAACTTGGTGAAATTATAAATAAATTACCAAGGTCGACGAACAAAATATGTGAATTTAATATTGACATTGACAACTTAGCGTTATTTTTTTAATGTTTTGTGAGCTCTGTTGAATCTTGAAAGATGTACTTATAAAGCTACCATGTATCTAAATTTACCTTCTTTTATTGTGTTGCACAATATACATGTAAATGTAAGTAAATCAAACGTTTTAGAGATGTGTTGACATTCCAATGTAAGTGTTATTCTGGCATCATTCATCTTTTCTTTTGTCATTCATGTTTTACTAAAATTGTTACGTTTTCTTTGTTAATGTGTTGTTTTCAGCTTCTTGGCGCCAGGGAAATTGTTTACCTATATTTAGAAGCATTTCATGAATTTTTACCCACTGAGATTTCTTATTATGATTAATGAAACTTTGTAGCTAAACAGAAACAAAATGCAATTATCACAGTGAGGGTATCGTTGCTAGTGATGAATAAGTAAACAACATGTGCTCAGGTTTAATAATACATGCAAGCCTGTGAAGCATGTAGGCTTTTGTCATGAATGACTTTTGACTCCAGTCGAGATTTACATGAAACAGGACTTGTTGAGTTAGCTTTGAGCCATTTCTGATTCTTTAAAGGAAATTGGCTTTACCATTGTAGCTTTCTTTCTCTTGATATTATGCCTTGTTTTTTTTTATGCCAAAGAGTAGAAATTGAAAAAAAAATCTTGTGGTTTCTAAATGTTTATAGCTGTTTTTTATTGCCACTGGAAACAAAAACGGAGAACAGTGCTTGACCTTGGAGAGCAAAATGAAAGATTTACAAGCCAAGAGGAAACAAGTTTTAAGTGCAGTAAAACAAGTAAAGCTATCACTTGTCAACTGTGTGATAAATAAATGCCAACCCTTTTCCTCCCACACCTGAAGCCTCAATTTTTATTATAATTATGTGGTTGTCATGAGTAAAACCTCAATTCATTTGTTGTGGTTGAAATTTAAGCCACAAAGCAGTAGTTTCCTTTTTAATTACAGTGGTTCAAACTTTTGATTCTGTGGACAGAATTGAAAATGTGACTAACATGTATCACTTGAAAATTCCTTGCTGTGGTGCCGTATAGTTTTTTCTACAACTGAAAATAGTTCTTGACTAACTTCATTTGCATCAATTTTTTTATGGATGAAACACTCAAGTGTTTCCTGACATGTGAGAACTACCAAGCAGAAATTTCTTTTGATGCTGTAATAGTATATTTTAATTTTTTTCCAAATGAAAATTTATTGCATAAAAGTTAATTATTACTTGTTGTTTGTACAGACCTGTAGATGCATATATTTTTTGTTGTAAGGCAAAGAATAACTTGAAATTACCTAACCCAGAAGGACTATTTAGAATTTTAATGTTTTAGTTGTTCAGCTCTGAGATGGATCAATATAAATACTGACATTGGTTTTACCCATGACCACGACTAGCGACTAGGAAAGGTTAAATTTAAATTTGAGTGTCATTCAAGCATGTTTTAGAGTGTTTAGATCCTTGTCAGTTGCCATCTAAATTACCATAGTCTTTGTTTTTGGGAACAGATCTAGTGATACTTGAGAGCTTTTCATGTGGCATTTTGTGTGGGTCATATTTTCTACACGTGCTCACACTGTAGATGGGATGTTGTTTTTGTATGATTTGTCAACAACTACATGTACACACATTTATTTTACTATTTTAATGAGATCTTACAAATTTGTGAGTTCAATATGTGAAGGTCTTCTTTTGGGTTACAAACATTTAGGAGCCATGAGAACTTTTCATGCAAAGTGAAACTTTCCTTAAATCTTCTATTTTCATGACAGATCCTTGTAGATGTGATAATAGTCTCTGGCTCAAAACACATCCTGAGTGCATGCATTTTAAATGTATGTTATTGGCTGTCAAAGGGTCAAAGTTAGGTGAATATTGACACTTGAGGTAGCTGGGATGGCACAGTATGGAGAGCACTCGCATCCCACAAATGTGGCCTGGCTTTAATTCGCAGACTCGGCTTCATATGTGGTTTGAATTTGTTGTTAGTTCTCATCCTTGCTCCGAGGGTTTTTTCTCTGGGTACTCTGGTTTTTCCTCCCTCCTCAAAAACTAACATTTCTAAATTCCAATTTGACCAGGAATTTTCAGAGAGCCACCCTAATTAACCTAGAGTTAGCTTGGTGCCACCCTCTTTTAAAATTGATATTTATTTAATTTATAACTACTGTATTGTGACCAAGATAAACCGTGTTACCATTCAAACAGATTAAACTTATTATCAGGCATGTGCGTAGACCAAGCTGATTTGTGGTATGTAAAAGGTCGGTGGCCGCCTATCACACCTTACAGCTGTATACAAGTGTAATTTGTATAATCACTTAAATTGCCAGTTTGATCAAAGTTTTAATTTTTTTTAACTTTCAAAAGGGAATACATGTATTTTTTTAGTAATCTGTCCAAACTTCTTTTCAATCCGATCACGGAAAACATGATCTTTTTTTTTTCAGCCACACTTTTTGCTTTTGTATGGCTGCCATTAAATTGGCATGTTCCTGGAGTTCCCAAAGATAGCCAGTGAAGGTGACTGAACTTCAGGAATATGCAAATTTTATGGCGGCCATGCAAATAAAGAAAGTATGGCCGAACGAAAAAAAAAAATTTCCCTTGATCGGATTGAAAAACGGTTTGGACAAGTTACTAAATACATTACATGTATTTCCTTCTGAAAAATGAATAAAATTTTATCTTACTGGCACTTTAAGTCAAGTTTTTGTACCATTTGTTCTAGCAGTGCCTGGTAGCACAAGGGTACTAGAAAAACCTCCTTTTTGCACAAAGCTAATGTGCTTGGTACCTTAGAGCATAGCCATATAAATAAATGCTTTGATGCAACCTGCAGTATGTCCCCCAACGGAGCCAAGATTTTTTGGGCTCTGTCCAACCAAAATGGTAGCTTATCTAAATCAGCATTCTGTTAAATAAAATACTACATTGAGTTGTATGCTTTGTTTTATTCAGAACTGTTGAACTTCGCAAAGAGAGATCTCGCGATGCTGCAAGAAGCAGGCGAGGCAAAGAAAATGCACAGTTTGATGAGTTGGCAAAGCTTCTTCCATTGCCGGGTGCCATTACATCCCAGTTGGACAAGGCATCAATTGTCCGTCTGACGATCAGTTACTTGAACATAAAACAGTTTAATCTTCCTAAAATAGGTATGAGTTGTGTGGAAAGTAGAAAAAAATTATATAGGGTTAACTCTCTTGGCTCACAAACTCCTAGATACATGTACTGTCCTTTAGTAACACTGCTGTAAGTAATGGAAGTTCTCACAAAAGTTTAATATACATGTTGTAGGTTAAAATTATTTTAGGTTAAAATTATTTCAAACTAGGTTGATTTTTATTTTCCTTTGTCCCAGATTCATTAACATAATCTCAGACAAAGGAAAATAAAAATTAACCTAGTTTAAAATAATTTTAACCTAAAATAATTTTAACCTACAACATACACAAAGAAGAATATTACTGAAGAATGATGGACTCTTGCTGTTACATGTACTGCACTGAGTTATTGTTGGGACTCATCTTATTACTTAAAATTATCCAGAGCATAAAAAGAATAGTTTGCCATGAAATGGCGTGAAAATCAGCCCGCTTCACACACCATGGTTTCACTCCACAGTTTGAAAAAAGTCAATCATGTGATCAAATTTTTGTTGACCGCAAGTCAACCACGGGATCGGTAACGTTGAATTTGCAAATAATGAATTGGAACTTGTTAAGAATGAATTTGAACTTGCAGTCGCCAATTATGCCTTAAAATAATATATTTCCTGAACTTAAGTTTTTGTAACTCGAACAGAAAAAACTGTTTTTCTAAGAAAGGTATTATCTGAGCACATTTGAGATGACTGCAAGTTGATCGCAAGTTCAACGTTATATAACATAACCAATCATGTGGTTGAATTAGTGAATAAATGAATGACTTATATAGCGCACATATCACATGTCTCATGGCACTTCCAGACAGTTATGAGAATGAGATCGGTTGTCAGCTCATGAAGGCACATCAGGCAGCCGCTATCGGTCCATTGTTGATCTCATCACCCCCACCCTACCCATGAACAATGTATGGCACTGAGAGTAGTCACAGTGTGGTTGACTTGCTGACATGTGTAAATGGGGCTGATTTTCAAGCTATTTCAAAGGACATCCTAGATTAATAGTAAATGTTCAGACTTCAAATGAATATGTAGTTGTTCTGATATGGTGTACTGTACACTGAATTTTGTTCTACAGCCAGAAAGTATCGTCAGAGTTCAGATTGCTCCTTTCTGTCAGAATCCTCAGCTTCACCCCAATCAGAAGCTGATGTTGGTGAGTGAATGGAAATGTTTGTTATATACAGTGATGGATCTAGGGGGGGGGGGGGGGGGGGGGGGAGGGGGATGCTTATCTTGAAAAAAAAATAAGGCCTGGAGGGCTGAAAAACATTTCAGTCTCTCACATCCCCCCCTGTTGACTCAGCCCCTCCCCCCCACCCCCACTGATATACATTTGTTTGAAGTAAACATCAGACTCTTAACAATTATTTGATTTACTATTATTACCTTATTACTGGAATTTTTGTGACAGCTCAGTTTCACTACTTTGGAAGGGCAATATTTCACGACCCCAAATTTTTGCAGATTATATAATAGCAAATTTGTGGAACATTTCTTTTAATTGTGTCTAATGAATGAGCAAATTTCTCTTTTTCATGACATCACATTTTCCTGTAATAAGGTTCAAATTTTAATATTTTTATTATTTTAATGAATCTTCCTGTAGAAATCAATTCAGTTGAGCTCACCTTGTTTTATTAGCAGATACTCATTATGGAAGTCCAGGGAGTCCCTCTCCCAACTCTTCGCTTTCATCACCGCCGGCTGTTGCCAGTTCCTCAGCAGGTATGGGTAAAAACAGTAATAATTTATTTCTAGATAAATAAAAATAATAATAAAAGTAATATTGAATGACAGGACAACACTCATTGATAGATGACTTTCGTGTTAAAGTATCAGTTCAATCAAATTTTTAAATTTAGTTTTTTTTGCATTTTTCAAAAGGAAATAAAGCATTCACATGTAAAATTAAATTTGATCATCAACCTCATTCCCAGGGTCTCTCATCTTCCTGCTTCCTGGAGCGAGAGAAGAGACCCTGGTCTAGTCTGGTCACATGCGTCACCAAAATCTGGGATGTAATATATGATTTGAGAGAGGGGCAGCAAAGTGTGAAATTTGTCCACTCTACCTGAGCATTGTGAATCAAAACAAATCCTAAATGATCCAGCAGCTTGTGACAGTCTTCTTAAACATATCTGCATCGACTGGTTTTGAGAGAGCAAGTTTCTTCAGTATCTGTAAATTAACGGTTGGGGAATTGCCACGGCGCTTGAAGATTTACCTCATTAAAGCTTATTTTGAACTTCTACAGAATGATTTATGGCATTGTTCTGAACTGGGATGAATTATCACTGCATACTATTTAGCAGGCGATCTTCAAGCTTCATTCGAGAGGCACATTCAATTGTTGCTGTCTGTTCTTGGACGGCAGCAAAGCAAGAAAGAAGTGGTGGCCACGGACAAAATTTTGACATACAGATCAACTGTACACTTTCATAATAGGAAATGAGGTAGAGAAGATAATCATAATAGGTTTTCTTCATGGGTGAGGCATGTTTTGTTCAATATTCACCAGTCCCAGTCATTTGAATGTCTATACAAGATAGCGTATTTGACTCTTTACATTTCATTGTTTCATTATACACTTCTGAAGTTATTGAACGATGACACTTTATCCATGTGCATTGTTATTTGCTTTTGTTTGAATTGTTTTAATTGAACCATTTCTGGACATCAACCGATTCACACATGGGCCATGGTGAAGAAAACGAGACAAAGTTACAAACACTGTTGACCCCTCCTTAGGAATATAATTGTCCTAGATACATGTGACCAGACTAGACCAGGGTCTCTCTTCTCTCGCTCCAGGGGGGCGAGAAAATGAGAGACCCTAGGAATGAAGTTGTTGTATTATGGGATAACTTTTCTTTTCCGGCAATACTTTTCGTAATTGCAAGGCTGCCAATAAATTTTCATGTTCTCAAAGTTCCAACTGGCTAAAGTATGTTGCATACAGCTTTAAAAATGTAATGTGATTTTGAAACATGTTTTAAAACCCTACGGCACATCATATCCATATTAAGCAATCTCACATGAGCAAACCGCTCCAAATGTTGCATGCAACAGTCGTAAGCAACAGTTGTACCATCTTAATGGGCCATTATGTGTACTTTGAGGATTTGCAGCTTTTGGGAACTTTGCAATAATCCTAAATTATGTTTAATACTAATAACCTTGAAAATTACTCTTAATTACCCTCTAATGGTGTTTGTTTTTTATGTGCAGTTGTGCCTTACAATCAGAATGAAATAACTCTTCAAGACCTTGCCGATAATAGTGGTATATTCTTGCTGCAGGTACGAGCAGTTTGAAAACCCTTCAATGTGATTAAATTACTGAATTTTCCCAAGGAAATTCAAGAGCTTAATGGAAAGGGAAACTAAAATTTGTTTCAAAACAGCATCACAGGGCAGAAATGCTACCTCCTTTCCTTTGAGTGATCACATTTCAATATTTCATTCTAAGGCTCAAAAGTTAGAACCACCTTGTACAGCATAATAAACAGTACCACAGGAAAGTACTGCTCAGTAGCTTTCATTTGAATGGTCACACTTACATGTAGGATTTCATCCACAGACTTGAAAGTTAGAACCAACCTTGTACAGCATAATAAACAGCACCACAAGAAAGTACTGATCAGTAGCTTTCATTTGAATAGTCACACTTTAGGATTTCATCCACAGACTTGAAAGTTAGAACCAACCTTGTACAGCATAATAAACAGCACCACAAGAAAGTACTGATCAGTAGCTTTCATTTGAATAGTCACACTTTAGGATTTCATCCACAGACTCAAAAGTTAAAACCACCTTGTACAGCATAATAAACAGTACCACAGGAAAGTACTGCTCAGTAGCTTTCATTTGAATGGTCACACTTTAGGATTTCATCCACAGACTCAAAAGTTAGATCCACCTTTTACAGCATAATAAACAGTACCACAGGAAATTACTGCTCAGTAGCTTTCATTTGAATGGTCACACTTTAGGATTTCATCCACAGTCTCAAAAGTAAGAACCACCTTGTACAGCATAATAAACAGCACCACAGTAAAGAACTGCTCAGTAGCTTTCATTTGAATGGTCACACTTTAGGATTTCATCCACAGACTCAAAAGTTAGATCCACCTTTTACAGCATAATAAACAGTACCACAGGAAATTACTGCTCAGTAGCTTTCATTTGAATGGTCACACTTTAGGATTTCATCCACAGTCTCAAAAGTAAGAACCACCTTGTACAGCATAATAAACAGCACCACAGTAAAGAACTGCTCAGTAGCTTTCATTTGAATGGTCACACTTTAGGATTTCATCCACAGACTCAAAAGTTAGAACCACCTTGTACAGCATAATAAACAGCACCACAGTAAAGAACTGCTCAGTAGCTTTCATTTGAATGGTCACACTTTAGGATTTCATCCACAGACTCAAAAGTTAGAACCACCTTGTACAGCATAATAAACAGTACCACAGGAAAGTACTGCTCAGTAGCTTTCATTTGAATGGTCACACTTTAGGATTTCATCCACAGTCTCAAAAGTAAGAACCACCTTGTACAGCATAATAAACAGCACCACAGTAAAGAACTGCTCAGTAGCTTTCATTTGAATGGTCACACTTTAGGATTTCATCCACAGACTCAAAAGTTAGAACCACCTTGTACAGCATAATAAACAGCACCACAGTAAAGAACTGCTCAGTAGCTTTCATTTGAATGGTCACACTTTAGGATTTCATCCACAGACTCAAAAGTTAGAACCACCTTGTACAGCATAATAAACAGTACCACAGGAAAGTACTGCTCAGTAGCTTTCATTTGAATGGTCACACTTTAGGATTTCATCCACAGTCTCAAAAGTAAGAACCACCTTGTACAGCATAATAAACAGCACCACAGTAAAGAACTGCTCAGTAGCTTTCATTTGAATGGTCACACTTTAGGATTTCATGCACAGACTCAAAAGTTAGAACCACCTTGTACAGCATAATAAACAGCACCACAGGAAAGTACTGCTCAGTAGCTTTCATTTGAATGGTCACACTTTAGGATTTCATCCACAGACTCAAAAGTTAAAACCACCTTGTACAGCATAATAAACAGTACCACAGGAAAGTACCACTCAGTAGCTTTCATTTGAATGGTCACACTTTAGGATTTCATCCACAGTCTCAAAAGTAAGAACCACCTTGTACAGCATAATAAACAGTACCACAGGAAAGTACCACTCAGTAGCTTTCATTTGAATGGTCACACTTTAGGATTTCATCCACAGTCTCAAAAGTAAGAACCACCTTGTACAGCATAATAAACAGCACCACAGTAAAGAACTGCTCAGTAGCTTTCATTTGAATGGTCACACTTTAGGATTTCATCCACAAACTCAAAAGTTAGAACCACCTTATACAGCATAATAAACAGTACCACAGGAAAGTACCACTCAGTAGCTTTCATTTGAATGGTCACACTTTAGGATTTCATCCACAGACTCAAAAGTTAGAACCACCTTACACAGCATAATAAACAGTACCACAGGAAAGTACCACTCAGTAGCTTTCATTTGAATGGTCACACTTTAGGATTTCATCCACAGACTCAAAAGTTAGAACCACCTTGTACAGCATAATAAACAGTACCACAGGAAAGTACTGCTCAATAGCTTTCATTTGAATGGTCACACTTTAGGATTTCATCCACAGACTCAAAAGTTAGAACCACTTTGTACAGCATAATAAACAGCACCACAGGAAAGTACTGCTCAGTAGCTTTCATTTGAATGGTCATACTTCAGGTTTTGATCCAAATATTCAAAAGTAGAATGACCTTGTACAGCCAACCCCCCATTTTTCTTTGCCTCTTGACATTAATGAAAAATTTTCATTTTTAAAAACAAAAAGTGACAAAGTTTCAAAATAAATTTTACTCACTAATGGTCTTTCATTTTTTGTTTTGTTTATAAAGGCGTTGGATGGTTTCATGTTTGTCTTGTCCAGTGATGGAAAAGTTTTGTATGTTTCAGAGACTGTGTCAGTTCATCTTGGATTATCACAGGTTGGTATATACATGTACAACACAGATAGCTGACAGTATTCTACACGTTGTAAACCTAAAAGATATTATGAAGTTTAAAATTTACACGTTAATATAGTCTAACTAAAGAATACCTACATGTAAATTATAGGGGAGCAGGGGTGGTGTAGTGGTGAGAGCACTCGCCTCCCACCAATGTTGCTCGGGTTCGATCCTCGGACCCGGCGTCATGTGTGGGTTGAGTTTGTTGTTGGTTCTCTCCTTGCTCCGAGAGGTTTTTCTCCGGGTACTCCAGTTTTCCCCTCTCCTCAAAAACCAACATTCTAAATTCCAATTCGATCTGGCAAGAGGACCTGCATGAAAACCAGCTGCGGTTGATGTGGCTTTTCCTCTCTAAATATAGTTATTTATTTATAGTTGAACCTCTTCTTGCAACCACTCTTATAAGTGACAACCTCACTTCATCAGCCACTCTCAACATTGAACACCCCTCTAATATATGTTTTCTTTAATTTTGATATAGGTGGAGTTAACAGGGAGTAACATATCATGTTACGTCCACCCTGAAGATCACAACGATCTCATGAATGTACTGGATGCTGCCAGGGAAGAACTTGAGAACTCCAATCAGGCAGCCTCTGGAATGTACATGGACAACATTCCATTCTTTGGAAATCAGCAGCGTATGTATCATATGTATTGCAACTCTCAGCTACAGATACCATAAACATTGGTGTATAAGCTGCACTCACAGATAAACTGCACCATGAGTTTTGAAGCTCAAATTTTTGAGGGAAAAATTTCTTTTAACCCATTAAATAAAAAGGTAAGTCAGAGAATTGGCTCTACGAAATGTGAGCTAGACTTTAGTTTTATCCATCGAATAATCCTGTATTGAAAACAAATCTGCTGGCCACACTTTTCGATCACAACTGCATTCGTTCGCAAGCTTGGTACTGTAGTAGAACAAATTCTTGAGAAAAGTGCAGTACCCGTTTGTAAATGTTTCTGCAAATAAGCCACACCCCCAATTTTGTGCGAAAATTTTGCGGAAAAAAGTGTGGCTTATACACTGGTTTTTATGGTACTCATGTAAGAATTGCTTTTTTAGACAGTCAATAATGATTATCACAACTAAACTGAGGAGTCAGGTCAATAGCCAGAGACTTAACACCATCAACTGATGATCAACATTTCACTTGACTCCAACTTACTTACTTCGAAAAACCACTGAACGATTGGATGGAGCCAAATTTACACATCGCTGCCCTGCCCTCTTTCATTGATAAATACTGAGGAGTCATGCTGAAATATAAGATGTAAGACTTTTGCACTGTGTCATGTTTCACCCTATTTTCGCCAACAATTGAAGAAAAAGAAGATCTGAGTGACAATCATACAGTCTTCCACATCCGCTCAACTGTATTTGGACTTCAAACATAAACCCAGTTCCTCAGGGTAACTAGTGGACAAACTGATACTCTTGAATTCAAATCAGATACTTAGTACTTTGTACTTGTGTCAACACTGTACTGTATATATTTTGTTATTGCAGCATTTCCTGGTGATGAGGATAACCCTACCAATGAAAAACCAAAATCCTTCTTCATGCGAATGAAGTGTACGCTAGTAAGGCGAGGGGGAGCCTACACCAAATCTTCAGGATTCAAGGTTAGGATGCTTCTATGTATTTGATTGATCATATGTGATAAAGCTTAACCCTTTAACTACCAAGAGTGCACCACAAATCAAAATTTGTGAAAAATCCCAAATTTAATTTTGTAAAAAAATTGAAAAACAAATGGTATCATGCAAAAGTACTGCTGATGAGGATTCATTTAAATGGTCACACCATAGGATTTCATCAACAGACTCAAAAGTTAGAACAAATGGTACCATGCAAAAGTACTGCTGAAGAGGTTTCATTTGAATGGTCACACCATAGGATTTCATCAACAGACTCAAAAGTTACATGTAGAACAAATGGTACCATGCAAAAGTACTACTGAACAGATTTCATTTGAATGGTCACACCATAGGATATCATCCACAGACTCAAAAGTTATAAACACACTACTTGTCTCTATAATTGACTCTGGGAGTGAAAGGGTTAATAGAATTTTAGGAACTTACAACCTTGATGATGCAATTGTCGGAATCACTTTTCTTTGCGGTAACATCCAGTATTTAGCATCTTATCCAGTGTGTTTGCAGTGGCTTGAATCCAGCACATTTTGCAGTTCTTTATTGTGGGTTTGTTTACTTTGAAGGTTATTCACTGTATGGGGAGAATGAAAAAATACTTCACCAAAGGGCTTCCAGAGAATAAGTATGCATTTGTAGCTATTGGACAACCACTTCCCACCATGAACATAAACGAGCTACCTCTTGAGTGTAATATGTTTGTGAGCCGAGTGAACATGGATCTCAAAATCGTTTATTGTGAAGGAAGGTTAGTGGAAAAGATCTTTTTTGCTTCACTGCAGCATTTATCCTTTAGATCTCTTCAGCTTCTTTAATGTAGACAAATATTTTCAAAGTTGTCTGCTTGGTAGAAATTAAAAATGAGCAGCACCAGGAATTCAAAGTGCTTGATAGGTCGACGTTGCAACAGGTTGCATTTGACATTTACTCAAAAAAGTACCTCCCGTGAATAAGCGTCACACATATAATTTATTGATAAGCAGTGCACCCCTACTTTTGATGCCAGACATCCTTTGAAATGACTTGAAAATCAGCCTACTTCATGCACTGCTGGTGGCGCTCTGTGATTTGAAGTGAGTTCATCATGTGATCAAAATTTTGTTATCCGCAAATCAACGACCACATGATCAGTTATGTCACGTAACATTGAACTTGCGATGACTGAATTTCAACTCGAAGTCACCTCAAATGTGCTCAGATAATATCTTTCCTATAAAAATTATTATTTGAAAGTTTGATAGGCAACTGTGACGGGATGTTCATTCTTCACAAGTTCAATGTTACCAAATTTGTGGTCAATTTGCGATGAACAAAAATAGTGGTGCACAAATTCCAAAGGCATAAAAAGTTGTTTGAAGTAAATTGTGTCTTTTTAATAATTATTGTTCTTTTCTTAAGCTCTAAAACTTTTGAGTGATGTTTAATTCTGTTTTTTTTTTTCAGAATCCATAAGTTCATGGATTATTTTGCGAGGGACATTGTTGGAATCTCTGCATATGATTTTTACCATGCCAATGACATTGGTGTGATCCAAGGTCACCATGCAAAATGTAAGAAAGCTGTTTGTGTTTCTCATTTGAAATAACTAAATCAAATGTTGAAAACAAATCTTACCATGTAAAAGTACGGCTGAAGAGGTTTCATTTGAATGGTCACACCATAGGATTTCGTCAATAGGCTCAAAAGTTAGAACAAATGGTACCATGCAAAAGTACTGCTGAAGAGGTTTCATTTGAATGGTCACACCATAGGATTTCATCAACAGACTCAAAAGTTATACATGTAACTAACTACACATGTTTCCATAATTGACTATTATTGTTTCATCAACAGTTCTTACAAAGGGTCAAGTTCTCACAAAGTACTATCGCTGGATGAACAAAAATGGTGGCTGGGTTTGGATGCAAACCAAGGCCTCTCTTATTCCACACCCTACAAATCCTGACCTCAAGCAAATGTTATGTCTGAACTACCTTGTTAGGTAAGCATATTACAGCATTTGTTTACTGCCAAGTAGTACATGAACTTTTAAAATAAGCAGATAGTTCGCAGCTGTTTCTCAGAAAACAATGCTATATTGTCCTTTTGTTATTGTTAAATTGAGAAATCAGGAGGAAATAATGTGACAACACACAACCACTGGCGGTCAGGCGCTTTTTTTTTTCTAAGGACAAGTCAGTGGAGTGCGGCTTTCAGTGTTGGCTATCATTTTTCAGTGAATTCTTAAAGTATACTTATCCTTAAATGTGCGAACAATCTGCAGATTCGAAATCCGCAATCATTCCATTATAAAATATTACGAACTCAGAAGCATGTTTGATGCTTGAAATGAAATTTGATCTGTGAGCAGATCTTGTTGCTTAGCACATGACAAAAATCTACCTCAAATGATCACCACATCACGCTCAAAAAATGTTTACACATACATTGGAAGTTGATGATGATATCCAGTTCAAATAAGCTAAAATATTGTGTCCAATAGACAACAATAGAAAGAGATGTTGGGCTCAGGATAAATTATACTATTTTGTCTCACATGAACAGCCAACCGTTCTTGAAGTGCCCCCTATAGTTCTTAGTTGTTATAGCAACTATGAACTAAAAAGGCCATTCTCATTTCATGTAAACCCTTGCCTACAATTGCTAGAGTTCTCCAGAAGTGTGTGTTTTCATCAGGCTATGAAAATATGTGAAAGCTGATTGAAAGAAATTGTCTTCAGGCAGGGGGAGATATACTGTAGCAGAATCACAAGATTAGAACCACTTTGCATTGTATAGTATGTGTGCCAATTTCTTCTCACAGATTGTTAAAATAGCTTTATCTATTAGGCAATGTTCACGTTGAAATACATGTTTACCAGAATTTATACTATTATTAATTGGCTGAGATGGTTGTCTTTAACAGTGATGTGGAACACCGTGGAGTTGTGCTGGGAATGGCCCAGTTAGAAGACAAGCCATCCATGGAACCTAGAGCCTACATCACAGAGGTTCAAAATGAGTCTGATGAGAGTGGAGAACTAAAGGATGCTCAGTTTGATGACCAAGTCATGGTGTACCCCAAGTGGCATGAAACTTGTAAGTAATGGCATCTTAGGGGAAAAAAATCAGTCCTAGGGATTCTACACTTGTGCTCAACTTTTACGGTCAAAATACTCAGCGTGTTCCGCTTTTTCATTTGGGAATGACTTTCATTAATCGGGAACGGATTGCATCATTGAAATCAAAATTCAGGTTTAATTAACAACTATTCACCTCAGTGTAGGTGGGTAGTGGTGGATATTAACCGAACCGCGAAGCAGCGAGGTAAATATCCACCACTAGTATATACTGAAACAGTGAGATCATATAACGAAAATGATGCTTTTTAACTCGTTTATTCCTGTTAACGATTACAATTTTCGCGCGCAAATTGCTGGGAGGTGAATAACACTTGCTATTCCGAGTTTCAGTAGCCAATCAGAGCGCGCCAACAATGCTATCCACTGTTTCAGTATATACTAAAATTGATTATTGGAATCTTCCAACGGTAGCCTCATTCGAAATAATGAATGTTGATTGGTTTATTTACTGATGTAAGTTAAAAGTTCACAGGCGAAATATGCAACCGTTGGCCGCTGTTGGTTTCAGTGAATTCAGTCGCTTGGACTTCATAGGAAATTTTCTTCACTTTCTGTGAAAATTTCTCTTTCAGAGCCAACACACTAGCATTTTAAGAATTCTTTTTTAGAGTTCTATAAACGCAGAGCTTCTTAACATCATTTTTGTTTCAAGCGAACAGAAATACAGTCAAACCTGTATTAAGCGGACACTAGCGAGGGCCCTGGGGGTGCCTGCTTTATACAGGGTGTCCACTTGATACAGGTTCTGATACATTACACAAAAATAGCTAATTATTGACCCTCTTACATCTCCACGTTTATTATACCCACACACACTGATTTTATTGCATGTTAATTCAGAAACCTAATTCACAGCTGTCTGCATCACGTTGAATTACCTTTTTGCTGGAAAACACGCTTTTAGAAGTAGACTGTAATCCCACAATCTAATAAAAATGCATTCTAAAAACACTTGAGATGTCCGCTTAATACAGGTTGCATGTAACAAAATGCCCTAATTTTGGTGTCCGCGTCTGCTTAATACAGAGGTTTGATTTACAGTAAATATGGGAAGAAAATTTCAGGACCCAAGCTGGTGTCTGCTTATTAGAGGCTGTCCGCTAAATATGGGGTCAGCTTAATACAGGTTTCACTGTAGTTTAGATGTGTCAAGCTGCCAACTGTCGCCTGCTTTGCACATGAACATTCGCCTGATGTTAATAACAAACCAATCAGCATTCGTTATTTTGAATGAGGCTACCATTGGAAGATTCCAATAATCAATTTTAAACCTGAATTTTGATTTTGTTCCTGATTAATGAAAGTCATTCCCAAATGATAAGCGGAACGCACTGAGTATTTTGACTGTAAAACTATTGGCCATATTTGCAATCGTTTAGGTTAATACTGCTGAGCAGTGGTGGTGTTGTGTTCAAAGTGGTTCTGTGGATGAAATCCTAAGATGTTTAAAAAGAAAACTATCAAAGAGTACTTTGATGTGCTGTGTTTTTTGTAAATATTGTTCAAAGTTTTTTTTGTTTTGTTTTTTAACAAAATTTATTGGTCCAATAATAATAAAAAAAGAAAGAAAGAAAAAAAAAACAAGACATGAAAGAGACCAATGGGAAATAGTGCGAACGGGACACATGACCCATGCGGGGCGCCACCCCAAGCTAAGTAAAATCTATAAAAAGTTGTAATTTTAGAAAAATTGATAAGGCAAAGGGATACTGATGTTTGTTTATATCTGATATTAAACTGTCAAAAGCATGAAAATAATACTCAAGCTAACAGATTTATTTGTCTTTCAGCTGATAACCTTGTTCCTAAACCAACCGTCCTGGACCAATTAGCCCTGACACGTACTGGATATCCAAGAGCTACTGGTTGTGATGCCCCTACGCTTCTAGATGAGGTGTTCACAACTTCACCTGGTGAAGCATGCAGTAAAGCTGCTACGGCCACTTCCTGGAGCACAGCACAAAGTACAAGGGGCTATAGTGGCCAAGGCGACTCAACGAGTACCTTTGAAGATGAGTTTGAAGACTTAACCGAAATCATTAATGCAGAGTTGACCAAGTTAGATCGTGAAATTGTCCATTTTGTGGCAAATGGCCCTAATGATGAACCCTCAACACCCCAGTTGCCCAACACAAATCTTGAAAGTGTTATCAACACTGGATGGTTAGATGGCTTGCCATCAAATGGCACTATTCAGGGTGGCCTACCTTTGGGAGCTCCGAAAATTGAACCAATTTCAATAGATGAGGACACTGATTATAACGAGCCCAGTATTCCCTCTCAAACATTGGGGAACTTGCCTGTGGGCAGCTATCCTGACGATACCAAACCCAACCTGATTCCCGAAGAACAAGACAACATGCTGTTTCAGTTATCAAGATCAAAGATGCGAGGTGTCAACAACCCTTGCATGTTCAGCAATGGTAATTCTGCTGCAGAAAGAAATTACCAGCAAAATGCTCCAACTCTGAACAATTCTGCTGGAAATGTGCCCATGATGGGAATACCTCAACAACAGCCAAGTGTTTCTTCTGCAAGAAATGCTAACAACTTGAATCAATCTGGTGTGGTGTCAAGAAATGCTGCTTACACTTCCACCCCCCAAGATATGATGTCTGGAAGGCTGCCATCTCAAAGGCCTATCACAACATCAACTGTTACTTCAGGAGGCCCAGGTTCACAAATGCCAAATCCTAAGGAGTCGCATCTACAGTTTGTACAACTGCTCAAAGATACCCTTCCTGATAACTTGGCCTATACTGATGAAATGGTGGTTGACTTGGTTGATGACATGATAATTGATCAAGATGAAGCTCAGAGAAGGACAAATGACCTCAGACTTGCCTCACTTCTACAGCAAGGAGGGTACATGCAACCTGAAGCTGGATTCATCAAGCAGGAGGTGGTGACACCAACATTACCACAACAAACATTTGGGTTTCCCACCTTATCCAACACCATGACTTCACAGAGTAGTCAACCTCGCATGACAAGTGGCTCTGGTACTTTTACTTCTACGGATTCCTTCAGTCGACATCTAGGAAATGAAACCACCTTTGGGGCTACATCTCAGAGACCACAAAATGGAACTGTTAATAATCAGGGTTCCTCCCTGAGGTACCAAAATGGCAATTCTCAGTTCATGAATCAAGAAGACAGTAACATGAACTTTCTGAACTCTTTGTCAAATGCTGGACTAACTAACAACTATTCTGGGTTACCTGTGTCAGGTAGCACATCCTGCACTGCACACCAACCTTCAAAGCAGAATGCTATGCAACAAGGACTAAGAAACTTGCTTCAAAGCTCTAACAGCACTCTATCGCCCAAGCAAAATATTACCCCTGGCTTTGTGCCGCAATCCAACATGCCCTTCTTACCTCAGCAAAATGTCAACTTGATGCCACCGAATGGCTCCAGAACCACTCAAGGCAATTCCTTTAACAGAACTTTGGTTCCAAATCTTAGCCAGCTAGATTCATTGCTGCAGTCAACGCAACTTCCAGCTTCTAATTATCAGAACCTCAACGGCACAAACATGTCATTTGGCAGCCAGAGCTATAGAAAGCTATGACTAGTGAAGCAATGCACCACCTGAAGCCATCCAGTTTTATACAAGGTAGCAACTAAAGTAAACATCTAGGTACTTAGCATTGTTTTTGTAGTGTAAAACTTTTTGCAAGCAACAACGCAAGTCATATGTGACTGTTATTTGCTTATTATATTTGTTATTCTGTAGAAACATTCGTGCACAATTACTTTACATTGCAGTGCTCCTCGTGCAAAATGTGCAGGTTCATTGCATTGCTTTTAAATGTATATACGTACTTTAATGTTATATTGTTGTTAGTATCAGATAGGGAGTGTTAAAATGGAATGCTGATTGTTGAAGTTTTTATTACTGGTATAATGTAGAAATTCAAATGCCCCCCTTTGTAAATATAATTTGTTATGATAATATTGTAGCTTCATGTACAGTGACACCCTGGCAAGAAATAGAAATACATTTTGTGCAAACTCTGGCCATGATTAACAGTAATTTTTTTTAGCTAAATGTGTTGTTACATCCTGAAAAATCCCAGATGGTTTGGAAGGGACCTTATAACTGCAGAGAGGGGATAGTAGGACAGAGCTGATCTTCATACTTTGTGGAGAGGCATCTACATGTAGCTAATGCACAGAAGGGCTGATAACCAGGAGTCTTTTTGTTTGTAACTGAGAGTGGGTTGATACTGTTTCCAAGTATTCAATATCATTTACTAGACTCGGTCTGCTTGAACAATATCCATACTCGTGCAAAATATTGGTACATTCAACATTGTTAATACTGCACATGTCATGTGACCACTTACACATGCGTTTGTTTCCTGCATTGATTTTGTTCAGCCAGGACACAAAAAGAGGGTACTTATAACATGTCCTTGTACTAAGCTAGATCATCTATTTTTGTACTTGATTTTAAATTGGACTTGTCAACAAGTTTATCATGCATTCAAGGCCCTGAACAATGCTACTAGTGATTAAAGTGCAACTAACCCCCAATAATGTTTTTCGCCAAACGAAATCTCCTAATTGACCTGATAACCTGTGCAAAACGTTTTTTACCGTAGCATTTTTCCTTGATTTTTTATAGTTTTTTTTATGGTTAAATGCGTTAAATGCATTCTCCTTTGTCGCTTCGCGTTGTTAATATGCTTATGAGAATGCGACAAATGGTCTCCTTCGATGATGTCACAGCAAAGTTCGTACCCAGCTCCCACAAATGTTTGGTAATGAGGCAGAAGCACCTAACTTCAAACAGCTGTAGAAACGCAGGGATTTTATCAATTATGATAATTTTTTGCACAAGTAATCAAGTCAAACAGGAGATTTTATTTAGCGAAAGAAAAAAATTGGGGTAAGTTGCACTTTAAGTCATGGAGAACAAGTCTTGAGCTTACTTACTTGCTTATTTAGTCCCCAGCTCCTCACAGAGCATAGGCCATTATCTCCATTGGGCGTAGTTTTGGGCTAGTCTCAACTTTCCCCCCAGTTAACGCCTGCATTTCTCTGCATTTTCTCTTCTTCAATAGTTCTTCTCCATGACCATCTAAGCCTTCTCCTTGGCCTTGTACCCTGTGTTTTCACCGCAAGCTTTGCCTTGTTATATTCAACTTGTTCTTCCTGAGAATGTGCCCTATTCAGATCCATCTCTTTCTCACATCGTTTAGATCCTGATGGGCCCTCTTTCAGATGTCTTCGTTTCTCGGGAATACCGTATTTTCTCAATTAAACGCCCCTGGCGTTTATTTCAAACTTGGCCTAGTGGACCCGGCGTTTCTTTGAATCAGCAGTTTTTTCTCGCCCGCCATTTTTTAAGAAAGGGTTATTATTCGTTTTTCTTGGCAGCCGTGTACCTTGCCCTTAAATCTTAAGTTTATTATACCACAAATAAACGTTTGAGGGGCTCACTTACAACTTCCTCTATTATACCTGGCGTTTATTCGGGGCCCGGCGTTTTATCGAGAAAATACGGTAGGTCTCAAGCTATGACATCATAATATCAGTATTGTATAACAAAATGTCAAATATCAGTGAATATCATACTCATATCAATTTTGTTAATTTGAAACTGTACCGGCCCACCCTCAGTTCTTATCATCAAGCCTGGTGGACCTATAACCAGGGAGGATTATCAGTGGGGTGGGGTGGAGACAAAGGGTATCACTGTACTTTGGTCAGAAACATATTAATACAATTAAGTAATTTGTGGGGCACACAAATAAATATATAGATAGAAAAGGTAACTTGTGCAAGGAGCACTAACTCCTGTAATAGTACTTACTCTTTTTAATAATAAATATTATCATACCCTCCGAGTTTACCTTGCATGGCAATGGTTTAAAGTGTGTTGTTATATGACGATATATGTTGTGCCATGAATGTTTTCTGAAACCATCATCCAGATTAGTGGTTTTTGCTGCAGTAGTACTTTCAAGCCATTTCGTCTGCATTGCATTTTTGTAAAGCTTAGATGGAGAAGTGTCTCATCAAGCCAACACTATCCAGTAATTAAAACCCTTTCACTCCCAAAGTGAATTATGGAGAGATGTAGTGTAGTTCTAACTTTTGAGTCTGTTGATGAAATCCTATGGTGTGACCATTCAAATGAAACCTCTTCAGCGGTACTTTTGCATGGTACCATTTGTTCTAACTTTTGAGTCTGTTGACGAAATCCTATGGTGTGACCATTCAAATGAAACCTCTTCAGCAGTACTTTTGCATGATACCATTTGTTCTAACTTTTGAGTCTGTTGACGAAATCCTATGGTGTGACCATTGAAATGAAACCTCTTCAGCAGTACTTTTGCATGGTACCATTTGTTTTTCAATATTTTTCAAAATGAAATTTGGTATTTTTCGTGAATTTTGTTCTTTGGCACTCTTGGGAGTTAAAGGGTTAAACGTTTGCTACATTTCTATGTAACTAACTTTCAGTACCAACTGTACACTGGTAATTTCAACAAATTTCTTCTGCATTGCATGAAAGTAAAGCTGCAGGAGAAAAGTGTTTGTCAAACAACACTGGTTTGCAAGATGTTAACATGGTATTTCACTTGGGGAAGACCTAATCACTATTTCTAAATACCTCGACATTTACTTTGTTACAGTAGATCCTAATGCAGTTAATCATTTTATGTCTTTTTACAAGAAACTTTTTTTACATTTTTAATCTTTGAAATGTTAACAGTGCATTTTTTGCTCATTTTTATTTTTACTTTCATCACTCGGCAAAAACATTGTTACAGCTTGTAAACCTTTGCAGATGAAATGCTTGAAGTAGATGATGGCTAAATTAAAAAATATATATTGCTGCGAAGTAGGCGTTATTTTCATAAAATAATTTGCATTTGTGTATATTAACAATATAGAAATGAATCACCAATGCATTTGTAGAAGGCAGCTTCACCATGTGAAGCTGACAATCGTTATTAGGTATAATCACTTTTTGTGCTTTTCATTCCCAGGGGGTACTCTGTATATTTGTGATTGGAGGTGTGCCGCTGGGACTCTGCAACCCTTACCTCCAGACCATGTTCAGCTGATTTTGCAACCCTATACTACAATCTTGGACATTTCAAATGAAAGATTAATACCACCCCTCCCCCCCTGTTCAAAAATGGGAGAAATGGCGCCTTTTAGTTTTCGCACAATTCCATCACTGAATCGGGAGGAGGGGAGGTGTTATTTCTCTTTTTATTCTGTCCGAGATTGTAGACTAGACACGGAAAATCCCTACCTATCCCAGATTTGCTATTTGTAGAACTGTTTCACCATTACAGTCAAATATACGCTAATTAAAACAATCTTACAATGTGATATTTTCCATTCCTATTCTAGACTTAATTCTTTGTACCACTTATCAGTTTGCCAGACTAAACTGCTTGAAAACCATACCCTTCACAGCGGCACATAACCATGTAGATTATATATGAGAGTACCCTCCGGGTTTCATTGCATTTTATCGATAATTGTAAATATGCTTATATGATTCTTATACACCATATTCATAGCAGTGAAGTTGTAGTTGACATAGTATCTTTCAAGCCTTTTGCAATGTTTAATCAATGTGGTATCCTTGGTTTGGTTTGTTTTTTTTGGAAGGCTCGGCATTGTTCCCCTTCCACTTGCTCTCTGTAGTGCATTTACAAAGTCAATTCCATTAGTGTGCTTGCTTGTTGTTTTATGTTTTATTGGCAAGATGCAAATTTTGCTTGCTGTTAAATTTTGTGGTTTACAAGTGGACATATCATGAGTGTGTATCTAATCTCATCATTTTATTTTATTTTCTGATCATGTGCTGAACTGAATAAGATCCAGACCTTGAATCTTGTAATGTGGTTTTGGAATCCTTGAGAGTGACAATTGAAGTTAAAACTGGAAACTTTGCCAATTTGTCAGTCAAATTTATCAACTAGTACTTCAAAAACTTAATTTAAAAAAAGTTGAACGTGTTTGCTGTACTTGATCCAAAACAGGTTAGAGTGATTTCACAAACCCGTGAAACAAAATTAAACAGTCATTGTTAGATAATAAAAGAGCAAACAAAAGAAAGCAATGGAAATATTGTGTAACACAGTGAACTCCCTGGTAAAGCTGGATGCCTTCGGGACCAGGTCTATCTGTCCGCTTTCAAGAGGTGTCCACCTTTTAGAGAGTTAAGTTACAGACAAACAAGTAAAATTCAACCAGAACCAGCCAATTATTGATGGCCATCTGAGAGAGGTGCCCGTCTTACAGGGGTGTCCGTCTTTTACTGCAGTATCTTTTTGTTTAACTCTAGTTTACGGGCTACATGAAACCACTCTAACAAGTTTAAATGAGTTACAGTTATAAGGAGAAAATGAAACTGATCTAAAGATCATCCCATGTAGTGAGTATATTGAAAAATACTGCTCAATAGCTTGCATTTGAATGTTACCTCTTTAGAGTATCCCTTGCCCAGTATCGTCATGAGCGTATGGAATTGACTGAAATAGTATAAAGTGTTGTAAACCCATTCGTACTATATTATTCATTGGAAAAGTACATACTAGTTCCTAAAGACCATTGCTGTATAAGCAATAAACATTGTAATCCGTGTGTTGCTGTCTTATTGTAATCTTGCATCATTAACTCGTGAATATGCGAAGCGTTGAATGGGTTAAGGCATATTGGCAAAAATATGAATATTTTCACTTGGCCCATCGGCTGTTAACATTGAGTCTGCGACCTGCCTTACCCATGGGGACAGTGATTGAGGTAGTTGGACATGTGCGGGGGTGGGGGGAGGGGAGGAAAATGCCTGGGAGAGGGGAGGGGGTAGATATTTCCTGGAACTGTACATTTTCATTAGTGAAAGCATAGTTAATGGAATCTATTAACTATGGTGAAAGTGAAAATGCTGAGGAAAGCGCTTTGTTATCTGAGTACAGAACGAAGCATAAATGTGGCAAGAGGTTAACCCATTCACACCTGAGGATTTTTACGTTTTTGAGTGATTTTCTGCATACACACGCCCCATAGGATTTCGTGACTTCATATTCAGTTTGGAGTTACCATTGAAAGTGCTGCTGTTCTAAAACACTGAAGGCTCGAGTTTACTGGAAACGTCATTGTGACGATCTCATTTTGCTTGGTTGATTTGCAATAAAGGGTCCAATATGAATTATGTACGATTTTTGGTAAGTTCACAGCCATTTTTCATCTTTAGTAGCTGCCTGGTGAGCATCATTAAGCTTGGAGGTAGTTCAGAGTCCACTTCTCAATGAAGCGAGTTAGGTGTTGTACTTCGTTTACAAATTTGGCTCGTTGCTCGTTGAACTGGAAAAATGGCCGCCTGGAAACGAAGTGGCTTTGGGACTCGACTCTGGATGAATTTCTCGACCTACCGCGGCATATTTTGGAAGTTGCGACCACAGGAGAACACAACAAGCGCGAAATTTCGGCAGTGGGTCAGTGGCTGTGGACTTAGTATATATATGAAAATTGTGGAGGACGGAATGGGCGCTGTCCAAAATTCCGTTTATTTTCCAGCATGCAGTGCGGTGGTGATGTTGAAAATCGAGGCAAGGTGAGTATGCACTAGTATAAGAAGCTGTAGCTAGGCCCGAGCAACGGATAAGAGCAAAAAAATTCACTACTAAGCTAGGACTAGGACTGAATTTTGCTGTAAATGTTGACTTTTGGGTTTGCCACGATGATTTGAATAAAAAAAACTAAAGGCAAAAACGTGATTTTTGTTGTTTTTCTATGACGTTAAAACGGTAATTTTTGTTATTGTCCAAATTCAAACGCTGATATTCTGCAAAAATCGCTGACTTTTTTGTGTTTATTGGGTATCTCAATTTGAAAGACTTTCTAGTCAATGCTCACAACTGCTAGTTAAGGCAATGTTCGCACGATTGAGAAAGTTACAATTTTTTAAAGCAGTGGAGTCTTGTACGGGCGGTTACGGGCGGTTCAGGTGTCAATGGGTTAATGAACAATCAGTGGGCGGGTGACCTGGCCGAGACAACTAATGCGCTGACAATAAACCTTTTCAGAGTAAAAATCCGCCAATTTCGAAACTTGGGCAAACAAGTCACAAAATACAGTCAGAACCCACTTCACAGAAACGTGCACAAAGCAGCCATTCTATTTCATCCTTTAAAATAATTTCATAATAACGTGATATTTGATATTACTTGATATTTTTGCTTTGCTTACATTCTCGTTTTCTTCAGGGAACTTTCACAACTGCTAAGATTTTACGAGTCATTTTAAATTTGCATGAATTCAATAATTACTTCAATAGCAAACAAAGCAAAAACTTCATGTCACATCGTGTACTAAGCTTCACTCATCTTGACCATCCAGACTGCACATGATGTATTGTATGTCTTTAAATGATGGTGGGTCAGTTATTGTTATATAGACTTTCAGAGGCATTAATTCAAAACTTGATTACTAAAAGGCAACACAGTGACCATAAACTGTCATTTGTTACAAATAGCTTAATGATCTAAATATTATTATCATAAGCATTTTCTCCCTTTTATCTTGCAAGGCATAAATTTCTTTTTCGGCCAGTTAATAAGGCATAAGATTTTTTATGAGGGTGGAGTAAATAATATGGTAATTAAAACTTCAGGCTAGGGTGGTTTAGTGAAAGCTTTATTTCTCAGTTATCACTAGGAAAAGATATGCAACATTGAGTACTAACTTTAACCATACGATACATATCAGGTAAGAGCTGCCCCATAGGGTTTGTCTTTTGATAGATTAGTTATCTCTTCTGCCTGAAACATTCATAGGCAGAACCAGGAGAAAATTATCCAAGAGAACAGAACCCAGTGCCTCATCATAATTATTTTCAAACTGATATTACCTTGCGCCCTGCTGTGAAGGTTATTTGCATTCTCGCTCCCATGACCACAAGATCTCTATTCCACAGAGATCAGATATATAGCTCTCATTATTGCTGGAGGTATTTTTCTTGTACAGCGAAGGGAAATCGCATGTTGTGAAAATCAATAAACCTGCCAATGCAACGACATTCAAACTGACCAATCAGGTGTTTGACTTAAAAATATAGAACATGCATGCCACCCCATGCAGTATGACACCCAACAAATAGATTAAAAAATAATTTACATTGGAAGAGGCCCATGTATGCAGGATTTGTTCTCTTAAACTGCAGTAAACCTCCTAAAATAAGCTCACCCAAAAATAAGCCCCCCTAATTTATAAGTTCCTTCCAATAATAAGCTCGCCAAATACAAGCCCATGGGGGTGTTTTAAGGATTGACCTGAAAATACATTATAAAGCAGGTGCGTAGCTACCTGTACGCACGTGCATACCTGAAAAAGTCGGGAAAAAAAAGAAAGATTTAGGACTTCATGGTGGGGGAGGAGGTAGCGGGAGTGTTTGAAAATTGATTGTGCGTACCTCTGTAAAAGTCCTGGCTACGCCCCTGTAAAGGGGTCATGTTCAACTTGGACGTTGCTTTTAATTATCAACACAATCGAGAATCACCAGTGTTTTATAAGTTTACTGTCCTTTTTCGAATTTCTTTTCTCACTCTTGATCTGTTTCCCCTTTGGCCACATACATAGAACTTGCAAGGCAGCCCACACTCCCTCTGGTGCAAATGGCTTGCAAATTTAAAGACAAAATGCCACCCAAAAATAGCCCCATTTTTTAAACAAATATTTCCAACCAAAAAAAGCCCACCCAAAAATAAGCCAGACAAAAAAGGGACGTTGGGCAAATATAAGCCCAGGGCTTATTTTTGGAGGTTTACGGTATTTTCTCTTGGTAGAACATGATTCTTACTCTGCAAAAGTGCACACAGTAGGGGACAACACCTGAGGGTGTATTTTAAATTGGGCTTTGGTGGAGTGCGCACCCACAGAATTAACCGAAATTGTTATGCTTTCCTTTAAAAATGGCGGCTTTTGAGATCCTCATCTCACCCTTTAAAATTTCAATGACCTTCCATTTGGGGGGGATAGAACTGCATGTTATTTATCTGACAGTTGCAAATTGATTTCCACCAGCAGATTTGTTACGAACTTTAAGAGGGGCAATTGCATTCCAGTAATGTCAAGTAATAATAAATTATGCCTATATATACTATTACGATCCTTCACCAGCCACCTAATTATAGAATTATACTAAATTATAGAATAGTTAATGTCCACTGTATTATCTAAAAGGGGCTTACAACGTCTTCTGAGTCGACATTTCCGTTAGACGGCTGTGGAGATTATTAAGTGGGTTGTATGCTGAGGATAAAGATGAACAAGCACCAGTACGTGGGCAATCAGGACCCCCTTTGTCCTGCTGAATGGTTTGCATATTCTGTACTGAACTAATAGGGGGTCTTCCAAAAAGCGACGCGTCCCCAAGGTTGGCCCGACGAATGTGATTTCCAAGCACGGAAACAACTGAACTGAAGTCTTGCAGTGCTCTAGCAGCCAATTTTTTCATCCTTGAAACTTCTTCCTCGACTTTGTGCATTTGCAGTTCCATCATCTTTCGTTGGCTCGGAAGCTCGATTTGTTGGTACATTTTATGTCTCATAAGCTGATTGACGCTTAGGCTCTGCGTTTTTTTGACGCACACATCGATCACCCTCTCCAAAGTGTAACTTTGTGCGACAACTAATGTGTCTAAAATATCAGCTCCCTTCTGCTTTTCCACCACTTGCAGCAGAAGATCTTCACATCTCTTTGTGAGTTTCGTCATCTGGTATTCCTGCGCCAGAGTGAGGAGAAAATAGCAGTTATTCTTGTTTACAGGTTTCAAAGAATTGGGATAGATTGCCAACAGCATTTCCCTTATTTCTTTGGCTTTCTTCTCGGGTAGAGCAATTTCGTCTGCGTGTTTCTCTTTAAAATCTGCGGAGAACATTCTGGAAAAGACAGGTGAAACAATGGCCAAAATAGCACGATGAACATGAAATTGCTGTCCTTCCACGAGAAGAATCACATCGCTATGTTCCCATGGCTTTGAAAAGTCTTGTTCGAGCTCCTGTTCTGACTGCTTGAATTTCTGCATTTTAAAAACAATCTTCGAAGGCTTCTTTGATCTGGGAAAGACTGCAACTAACTTCCGGGTTTTCTGGCTAAAACAATGATCTTGTCCCCAGGACTCTCTCTGGGGTGAGAATCTCGTCCCAAGAGGCGTCAAGAGGCCCTACTACCGATTACTACCCTATGGGACTAGGGACGCCCACTCCATTCTCATTCTGGGAATAAGTTCGTGTTCCAGTATCCTGTATGATGCCTAGTGATGTTGGATGATGTCTAGTTCCATTAGATGATTTCTAGGGAAGTTGATTAGGTCTAGCAACGTGCGATGATGTGTAGTGATGTTCCATGACGGGTGGTTAGGATTGGTGGTGGTTTAGGGGACAACATTGTTATTGATTTTCAATTTGGTGTACTGGAACACGAACTTATTACCCCATTCTCGTCCCCAGAGCTCCACGGTTTTTTTTAAATTGCGTCTCGTGTAGCTCTGGTAACGGACAAAAATTTGAATTTTGTGATTGGCCGTTTAAAAATGAATGCGCAACAAGGTAAAAAAAATTACGCTTCTACGCATAAGGTTTTACTTCCGGTTGAATTTCAAATGTTGAAGTCCAATGACGACTCCATCAACAAAACCAACGTTTTAATTTCAACGCATTCAACGACCAATGTCACCCAGTTTTGTTTGGTTTAGCAGGTAAAGATACGGCTGCTAAATTTCAAAGTATAACGGGATCTGATTGTCGCTAAATATGAGCGATTCGTTTCCGAAAATAATCAGTATGTGTCTTGGAAGACGAAGCTATAAGCGGCCACGAATATTAAAGAAGTATGTTGCTTGCTACAGGGACGAGTAAAGAGAGGCAGAAATCCTAATGAAAGCCCATGCCAAGGGTGAAAAGAAATATTGCCACTAGGTTACCCATTTTAAATAGCAACAACACAACGCTATCAGCACTCTCGTAAGCAAGTTATATTTTCTTTATTAGGTAGTACTCTTTGCTACAACTTGAAATACAAATCTCGGGAAACGAAGGTCACTTGACTACTACTAGGGCGCCCGAAGGCGGGCAACCACTAGGTCTTTCCACAGCCTCTTATCAGCCATCAGTGCAGCAATCTCACTTGTTTCGAATACCCCAGTATCCCTCTTAAGAGTGTCAATATAGGTAGTTCTCGGTCTTCCTCTTCCACGATGACCATGTGTGGGCTCCCATAGGACTAATTTCTGGGTACTTAACTCTGGATGGCGATAACAGTGCCCCGCTAGTTGTAGTCTACGAGAGGCAATTTTGTTGCTGACTGCTGGAAGATCTCCGTACAGTTGTTGTTTTGATATATGGCTGCTCCAGTGGATGTTTAAAGCTTTCCGCAGCATCCTAGTGTATGTTCCATCCAACGACTTTTCTTGTGCTTTTGACAGAGCCCAGCTCTCGCACCCATAAAGTAAGATTGATTCAATGGTGGCTATGAAGAATCTGATTTTCAAATCTTTGCTTATACTGGACTTCCATATTTTCGTCATACCATTCAAAGCTCTCCAAGCCTGTGCTTTCCTTATGCTGATATCTTTCTCTGAGTTATCAACCCATGACCCCAAATATTTGAAGTCATCCTTCCACTCCAAATCAGTGCCATCACAGTGGCGGATCCAGGATTTTTCTTAGGAGGGGGTGCACCTCTAAGGAATGACGTAACTGAAGGGTGACGTAAACAAATTTTAAAAGCGAACAACGCAGACTAGGTCATCTCAGGGAGGGGGAGGGGGGGGGGGGGGGGGGGGTGCGCACCCCCTGCACCCTCCCCCTAGATCCGCCCCTGCATCAGATGTATGTAATGGTGTTGGTTCATCAATATTATAAGCAACTGATTTTGTTTTCTTAGCATTCAGTACAAGGCCAACTTTCTTGCACTCTTTTTCTACTGTTAGCAGTAATTCCTGAGCTTGAGCTATTTCATCCGACAGTAAAGCTATGTCGTCTGCGAAGTCTAAGTCAGCAAGGACTACTTTAGGGTGTCTTCTTGATCTTCGAGGGGTGATGGTAAATCCCAGCTCTTCTTCATTCACAGCCATAGCTTTTCTCATAGGACGATTATAAACAGGAAAGGAGCTAATGTGTCGCCCTGCAGTACACCGGTTGTAATGTTGAACGACTCTGTTTCAACATCTGGTGAAATCACCTTGGCCTTTGTATTCATATACATCTTCTCAATAGCTTGCAATAGGTTAGGTGGAATCCCATAGGCTTTAAGAATACGCATCATTTTACCCCGATGGATAGAGTCGAATGCCTTCTTGAAGTCAATGCCCGGGAGTCAATGAAGGTCATGACAGCTTCTATGTTATTAGCTTTAACTCCCTCGATTATTCTTCTGAGTGTTAGTATTTGGGCCACAGTAGATCTCTTGGGCCGGAAACCGTTCTGGTTTACTCTGAGTCGGACGTCAATTACACTCCTGATTCGGTTTAAAATCAGGCGATTATACATCTTGGCTATAATGCAGATCAGGCTGATTCCCCTGTAATTATCAGACTTTGACAAGTCCCCAGATTTAGGTACAGGGATTATGTTCATATAGGACCACAGATCAGGTTTGTCGTTTTTTGTCAGAGTTTGATTGCAGAAGTCAAGACATATGTTGTCAAAATCACATAATTTGAATACTTCAGGTGGTATTGTATCCGGGCCAGCTGCTTTCCCGATTTTCAATGAAGATTTCACTATCTTGAGCTCTTCTATAGTGAGCAAGCCGTCATTGATATCAAGGTCCTCAAAGATGTTTGGTATTTCTTCATCCAGATCTTCCACCTCTGGAGGATTACCGAGGAGTTTCTTAAAGTGGGTGAACCATGTAATCACTGTTCCTCATTTTGCTGAAAAAATTATCAAGCTAGAAAACACCCTTAAAAGTTGGAAAAGAAGGAAGCTTACTCTCCATGGCAGAATCAAAATTGTTAAAACTCTTGGATTGTCGAAGTTAATTTACAACACTTCCGTGCTTGAGATTCCCGATATTTATGTGAAAGAGATTAACAAGATTTCTTTTGATTTTATATGGGAAGGAAAACCGCCCAAAATAAAAAGAAAGACAATAATAGCAAATATAAACCAAGGAGGTCTTAGAATGATGGATTTCGAATTGATGGACAAAGCACTTAAAATAGCTTGGATTAAGAGAATAACCGATCAAAATGACTCCGCCTGGAAAGTTATTCCAGAATTTGCCACCGCCCAGTATGGGGGTTTACCTTTCCTGATAAAGTGTCAGTATGACATCAAAAACCTTAGCCTAGATAACCTTCCACTTTTTTATCGTACTTTACTCAAGTATTGGCAAGAATATAACGTTGTTAAACTCGCAGAAGACCACCATATACAAGACAAAATTATTTGGAATAACAGTTATATCCGGATTGGAAACCAACCGATTTTCTACAAACCCTTATTCCAAGCTCACATTACACGTATTAAAGATCTTCTAAAAGACGACAACACCTTCTTTTCTCTTGATGAAATCCAACGCAAAGTAAACACTAAAATCCCGTTCACACTCTATCACGGCATCATCGCCGCCATACCAGCTGCTTGGAAACAAAAACTAAAACAAAACAACTTGCCCCAAACTACCCCTCCCCAAGACCCTCCATCAACAAGAGTAGCCTACGATACACTTCTAAACAATAATATAAAGCCACCGACTTCAGAGAATAGAATTCTTAATTATGGTTTCACTAAAGAAAACATACACAAAGTGTACTCATTGCCTTTCCAAATTACTAAAGATTCTTAACTCGTTGCTTTCCAGTATAAAATAGTTCATCACATTTTACCTACCAGATCTAGCCTATTTCGAGCTGGCATTGTTGAAAATGATATTTGTACATTATGCGAAACTGAAAAACAAACAATAAGCCACCTACTATACCACTGCACGGTATCCAAAGCTTTCTGGGATAGATTCACATGCTGGTGGCGCATAAAACTTGAACAGACCATTACTCTAACGGAATCCACTGTCTTATACGGATGGCATGAAGACATCGAAAATAAACACGCACTTAATGTCACCCTTCTTATTGCAAAATACCACATTTTTGCGACGAGTGCATGTATTGGCAACTTGTGTTTTGAAGGCTTTCTTCTACGTCTCCAAGACAAACTGCATATTTTGAAGAAAAGTCATTTTGTCCAAAAAAAGTTACAGCTGTTTTTGAAAATATGGGGAAAATTAAATTAAATTATTCTAAATAAAGATATATACACAAGTAATAGTCTTATAAGTCATTTTTTTGTTTTTATTCCTTTTAAAAAAGGTAGTAAGTGTTGTAGCATTGTAAGTATTTTAAGTATTGCAAGAAAGCGTTAAGTATTGTAAGCATTGTAAGTATTGTAAATAAGTGTAAGTAAGCTGCAATGGTGTTTATTAGAAGTGTATTGTAAAAAAAAAATAATAATAAAAAAGAGAAAAGGAAAAAAAAAAAAAAAAAAAAAAAACTCAAGGATAAAAAAAAAAAAAAAAAAAAAACTCGTTCCTCAGGGCTTGATCCCTCAACTTGACCTTCTTTAGCTCTTTTCCTCCCAGTAATCTCATTAATCATCTTCCATGACTCACCATATTTCTGAGCTTCATGGGAGGCTTCGATGATTCGCCTCTAGTTCCTCTTCATTCACTTGATCATATACTTTATACAGATTTCTTAGGGCTTGAGACCAAGCTTCTTTATCCTCCTCGGTGTTGGTGTATTCGTACAAACTCTGAGCCACCCGCGCTTCCTGGCGGGCAGATACCACTTGTGCGTTTGATGACCGGAGGGATTTCCTTGCTTTCGTTTTCTTAGGCAGGCTTGTTTGTTGGCTTCAACAAACTTCTCATACTTAACACCATTACCTTCATCACTCAATACATGGTATCGATTCTTGACAGCGACTGTGTATTTCCACTGTGGGTCTGGGTCAGAGGAAAACTGCTTCCAGTCATATTTCATCCTCCTGGCTACTTTGGATATTCTAAGACTAAGCTTTATTTTAGCACAAACTACCCGATGGTCAGATCCCACTGTAACATGAAAACCAATGCAATAACATGAAACCAATGCAAAACAAAAATTCCTCGATATTTCTTACCACTGTTCGATGAAATAAGCCTAATCAATGACAGCAGCGTGTCCATCAACAAACTTAGCTGTCCCATCAAACTGATTTGGTCGGATATGATAGCGTTCAGTGACGAAACGATAAATACACAGCTCCCAGACGAAAGAAATCGGTTGACTTATCGAGGATTTTCTAAAACCAGTATGCAAAATACAAAGGCAATCTTTCTTCTAAATAACAGCAGCACGTAAAGCTTTACTTCTTTCTTTTTCAGCGCGATGTTTTCCTGTAATTGAAGTCTTGTACAATCCTTTCGAATGCCATTCCACACACACAACATTCTCGTCTCCAGAGCTCAACCAAACGAAACGAGAGCTCTCGGGACGAGAATGCACACACGAAGGTTTTATTATTTCCGGTTTCTGGTATTGAGCAAGCGCAATAGTACATTAATGCATTACGCATGCGCTAACGGATGTCGTGGATTTAACGACATTCGGAAGGCTTTGGTCCCAGAGCCTTCGTTTTTTCCGCTGACCAAACGAAACGAGGGCTCTGGGGACGAGAATGAGGGACGCCATATCATCCAAAAGTGGTATGAGTTTACAACTGGTGATCGAAAAAACGATCGCTATGGTTGAGATTATCGATTCAGTTGGTGATTGAGAAGTAATATATCAAACACGAGACACAGTGTTTCATCAGATTTCCAAACACCGCGAAGTGGGTTGAAAAACGAGGTGCAGCCGAGTTTTTTTAACCCACTTCAAGGTGTTTGGAAATCTGATGAAACACTGTGTCGAATGTTTGAACTGAATTACTTCTCAAACAAATTGATTTTAGAAGGAGAAATTAAAGATGCAAAAATGAGGAGTGTTTCAACTAATTTCCAAACACTCATTAAACATTAATATATTTTCCTTTGTATTTTCGTCATAAATTAGTTTTAACGAGTTCAAGAGGAATTAGTTGCATATCAGAAGCGGTATGGTCGTTAGAAAGAAAATGTTCTGAGACTGCAGTAGGTTTAGAGATGTTGGTTTGTTTGTGAACTGGTCTACGATGTTCATTGAAGCGGTCTTTAAGTCGTCGTTTGGTTTCTCCTATGTATTCTTTGTGACAACGATTGCATTGTACCATGTAAATGACGTTTTTGGAGTTGCAGTCGATGTAATGATTAATGCGTCTTGTTTCACCGGTAAAATGAAATGTATAATTGATAAGTCCGTCCGTTATGTAGTTGCATGTCAAACAGTTGCTGTAACATTGAAAAGAACCGCAAGGTTGGTTATTTTGTGAAGGATTACGTAGTTTGGAGCTTACTAATAAATTACTAAGATTGTTAGTTCGTCGAAAAGCAACAATGGGGCTAAGCTCCGGAAGTGTGGGTCACCTGTGGCTCCTATGCGTTTTTACCTTACGAATCACGATGAATCATCGCATAGATAAATAGCGTGAAGCTGGGAGGGGTGGGGGGAGGTACTCAATTTGTCACTTTCATAGGATCCCGATAACTCGCGAACTGATGTATCGAGATATTGAGAGTTCGGTTATCGACGGTTTAACTGTATTTGGTTCGAGAATGCAGTTGAATGCGATTCGAGAATGAAGTTCAAGTTATATAAACTCTTGTTCTTAGGCCATCGTAACTTGACAAGAAATAAAACACAAACAGCGGTGATAAACATGGTAAACCGACGCATTTTTATAATAAACTTGACGTTTCGTACGTTAAGCGACATACATTTTATAAGTAACCGTTACAGTGTTTGAAAACTGTGTATATATCAAAAGTAGGTCCTATTAAATTACTGTTAAGATTGTTTTTCTTAATCTTGGTTCCCCGCAGACCTCTACTTTGATATATAAACAGTTTTCAAACACTGTAACGATTACTTTTGAAAATGTATGTCGCTTAGCATTCAATACGTCAAGTTTTTTATAAAAATGCGTTGGTTTACCATGTTCACCACTGTTTGTGTTATATTTCTTATCAAGTTCAAGTTACTATCTGAGATTCTACTTTTCAGTACGTCAAGTTGCTTGTTACAATTGTAACTATTTTTCAGCTATCAGCTATCCATGTTTTATCGCCAAATACCACCAGATATACAACTTAGTTTAATAGAAAGATTCTATATAGCAAAACAAAGGAGTAGTTTGGAGATAAAATGCAGGATTGCAAGGATGGAAATGGATTACAGTTAATCGAATTTGATTTCCTGTCCATAAATCATTAAACCACGGTATATCAGCCGAGACACTGTTATATTTCGCTAAGGTGTCTTGAAGCAGGAGACCGAGGTTCGCTGAACCATATTTTCACATCGTGCGTTGCATCATGCTTTTATGCCCCATTGCCTTAGTAATTAATATTATTAAACTGCTAGTATTTTTCGTTTGCTGCCTTGGTTTCGCTCTGTTTGCTGGGAAGAGAGATGACATTACACCTTTTGGCATATTTTGGCCACACACGTGGCCGTTCATTGTAAGCAATAATTATGACAAAATGACAGAACAATAACTCTAAATGAAACTGTTCCCAGCAAAGGTGAAGGGATACCCACGCATGCACATGTAATGTAAATTAGAAGGGAAACTGGGAGGGTGGGAAATCAAGAAATTCCCTTGAATGATAGACGTAGCTCAGTACTCAGTTGGATGTTTTAGGCCAAAGAGGACCAAAACAACCCTCCGCGCCTTAATATAGTGTGACTAGTAATGGTATCTCCGTACGACCACCTGACCGGAAGCCGCAGAACAGATTCACTGCTCCAGTGCATAAAATCATTTATTTGTTCAATAAATATCCTTTGTACGTCAATATAATACCGTATTGCCGTCTCAAAATTGCAGTTGCTTTTGTATCACGATGTGGTTTTCGCATAACATGTACTGATCAAAACTGAAATTCTTACTATTCATGAGCTGACGCACACCACGTTTTGTACGTGCAATCAGATTCACCAGGCGTGCATTTGTTTCTCTGAAAGTCCCGAAAACTTTTCGGACCCGAAATGCCGAGTAACGTGCAGAATGTTTGCCAATAACGATTCGGCTTTTGTTGATTTTGAAAGCAAAACAATAAAATCTTACGTTTACTACACAACTTTAGCTGATTTGTGGGCTAAAAACGTCAACGCCTTTCGTTAGAAACTACATTTAAAAAAAAAATCACTTTCGGGAGTTTTGAGAAACGCACGCCAGCTGTTTTGCAATAAATTGCTTAATGTTATTGAAGTCTTTCAAAGTTACAGACGTCGACAAAATGGGTAAATAACGAAAATTTGCCGAGTTTTTAGTCCAAAACCTTTTTCAAACAAACTAAGAACAGCTTTAACACACATCTTATTGCTACTGACTTTCGATATAAAAGTGGTTCGTTGTGTTGAATACAGTGTTGTGTTATCTGCTAAACTTGACACTGAAAGTAATAAACCGTTTTGTTTTGAAGGAAATTTTAAATTTTTGTTTTGTACACAAAAAAAAAAAAACAATAAACTGCGGCGGGAAATTTTTTAACCAATCACAGGCTGATTTTTAAGACTTTTTATATATATCCTGATTGACGTCATAAAAGCAGGCAAAAGTATCTATTATATCGTGATACTGTACGATGTTACAGTTAATAAGAATCTATAAACGTGAGAACGTGTGTGTGAGTTTAATACTGAGGCCCGTTTACACAGGCGATTTTTTTGTGCAATTTTTGTCACACTTTTCGGTGCAATTTTTGTCGCGCACAAGTTGCATCTTCAATTCGCGTGTGTAAACTAGCGGCGATTTCAGTGCGATTTGGGAGCGATTTGTCGCGCGATGTCGCAGAGGTTTCGAACATGTTCGAAACCTGATGCAACGTGGCGGAGATTTTTGGGAAATCACAGCAAATGTCGCACCAACAATCGCACAGAAAATCGCCGCTAGTTTTTAGTTTGCATTGGAGAGAGCGACAAAAATCGCATCAAAAATCACATGACTGTGTCAACGGGCCTTTAGGCTCTTGTTCTAAGTGTTAAACATAAATTAGATATTTTATAACAAAAAATGTTTGTAAATAGTTATAACAATCTTCTTATCAAATGTAAAATAGTAAATGGGAATTACAGAGACATAAATGTTTAGTTATATGTACTAGATCAAATTGGAATTTAGAAACGTTTAATAGGCTGTATGGAGGCAGGAAAACCGTAGTAAAAAACCACGGAGCATGGACTTCCTTGGCATTTCAACCCGGAAATAATACGAAACTGACGAACCAATTAAGGAACTTATTATAGTAATCTAAGACAAAAAATACTTACTTGGAAGAGCTTTTATAGTCCAGATGCATCTTCAGTTCATTATGTCCTGGTCGGATCCAAGTCGATTTGTTTTGACTTTAGTATGTCCTGAGACCCACGCGTAAACTGACAAGAGCGGATGTCAGTGTTGTCGTAGAGTTGTAGGAATGTGCGTACGTTCTGGTTTCAAGAGCGCGCAAGCAAAACAGTCCACTGTCACTGTGAATAAAATACAGAGAAAGAAAAAGAAATTTATAAAAGCAAAAGTGATAATTGTAGAATAAATAATATGCTGCTAATGCAGGCCAGTTCTCCAACAGGAGAGATATATCATGTTGATGATGACAAATGCGTCTTGGTCACGTTTAAGTTATTTTTAAAATAAGAAGACGCTGAAACAGTTTTTCCTGTGTTGTCGCTGAAGTTGCAAAGCAATCTCCAAGAAATGTTCCCTTGTTTGTGAATTATAAACACGTAAGTACTGTTTTTTTTATGCTTTGTGGTCAGTTCAAAGACAGTTTCTGCGCGCCAACAGTGGGAAGGATGTAAACACTCTAAGTGGTTTAAAAATAGACCTTTATAAAAACAATTATGTGCATGATTAAAGAACGCTTCTTAAATCAATAGAGTAGTATTTTAGCTAGGGAGGAACAAATTTACAAATTGCACTTTTTGATCTTAAGCCTGCTTAGCATCGAATTTCTCTTATGTCATACCAATAAATTTTCGGGAAGACAGCTGATGAGTTTGAAGAAAATTTCCAGCTAGAATCATATATTGTGTTGATTTACCGACAACTTCTCTGAAACGACAGTTGAAGAAATGGATGGTAATCAAAAGGATAATTTCCATTTTGAGCTTATGAGTTGATATGTATTTTTTTTTTTCAGTATTAGGCGAAAGTCATTATACCCTACAGGGTACTATATACAGTTCAAAGCACATATTCAAAGCACATATTCAAATCATAATCACAATACATACATGGTACAGAAATACAACGGTAAAATAAATTATATTGAACATAGCACGTATTTTATATTATTCTTGTATATTCGAAAAGCTGGATGCTCCTCTATTTTTGTCATTCAATAGATACCGCGTGCGATTTATAGAGAAAGTTCTAAACATCGGAGAAAAAAAAAAAGCTTGTTTGAGCCAAATGAGCTTCCAATTTGGGCAACTGGCATAACAGATCGTGTTCACGGAACTTAAAAAGTTACTGCCTTGATTGATTTTTTAAATCTTCAGGGATTTAAAAAAAATTGAGTCCGCCAAACTTGATGTCAGTTCACTGCTCAGTAAGTGGCCTGTTTAAGTCGACTTTCGTCACTGTAAGGGGAGCCTGCAAGACTACGATTTGTTGCCCATGATAGCGGGAGGCTTTTTTTTTTCGCAATTATTCTGTATTTTAAAAACTCTTGGCTGGACATCAACTGCCGTACTGTTCGTGAATAACTGAAGTCAGTGCAGTCGCAAGGCCTGAGTCGACTGCAAAAGCAATGAATTAATGAACACCATGGCTTTTTCTTATCTTTCGTCTTGACTGTGTATTATCTTGCTTTTAAAGGATGATACTTGTTCCTTTTGCCAACGTTGCAGAGCCGTGTGGATAATATCCATCCTTTTTTATCATTCTGGAATAAAAGCTGTCATTAAAAACCACCGTACAATTTAGGCAAATATTTTTGAATTAGCGACGTACGTGCGGTGCATGCATACGAAATTATCAACATCAATCACGTGGTCACGTCTCCGAAATACTGAATTCAAAATTATCAAAAAACGAACAACGCCATCGGAAAGTCGTGCTAACAAGCTTTCATTTGAACGGTCACACTTCAGGATTTCATCCACAGACTCAAACGTTCAACCATCTTGTACCTGCTCGACAGTTTCCACGGACCCAAAGCATAAACAATGATTTGACTCGAAGAGAATGTTACAGGTGATGTTAGAAAAGGTTACCTAGCCGCTTAACAACGTGTGACAAAAAAGGACTGAGACGTTTTCTTTTCAATTCAATGGATTTGGTACACGTTTTCTACACGTTTTTTTTAGCCCGTGTACAGCCGTCGCCTTCCTATATTAATTTGTTGTTAAGACTGTAAACAGGCTAGCGTTTTCTCGAACAAACGCCTGAGGCATCTTGCATGCAAAGTTTCTTGAAGAGGAAATTCGTGAAAACAACCTAAACATCAGATCCAGGTGCTGTTACACTGCACGTTTCGTTCATTTTAACACGTTTTATCTTAGAACGCGGCTCAAGTTGACAAAAACATTGCTTCTGAATGTAACATACCCTGCCGCAATGGTCTGTGTTCGCATTTTTTTGTTGTTGTTGACCGCGCAATCGTCGTTAAGTCAGTTCTACTTCTCCCAACGATTGTGGCAAAAAGGTCGTCGAGAAAACGATATACATAGAAACCAAGACTGAAAGAAAAACAGGGAAGTGGTCTATTATATTTTTATAGATAAAAATAAAAATGGCAAAAATGTCTCACATCATGATCAATTTGCTTGCGTTTACCCGACTACGTGAAGTTACATACTCGACTACGTGCGATCAGCATATGTTAATGAACATCGTTCGCCTTTTGAATGAAGAATAATCAATTTGGAACAGTCGGCTACAGCCAGATTAGGACGTTATTTAAATCCCAGACCTGTTTATCACGTCTGAATATCACAGAATTATTTTCGAGCACTATAGTGGTTACCGGTTCCCAGTGAGCACACGTTTTGCGTTAGTTCCGAGGCACGTCCCTACACCCATAAAACCACAGCTGTGCGTACCCACAATTCTTTGGTACACTCAGAATGTGATCATGTTGATATCTTGGGTACCCAGTGTCTGAACGCAGCACCATTTTGTGCCGATACCCAGGCACTAGTGCTCGGGCACCAAGTGCGAACATAGCCTTAAGGCAGGACTTAACTTAAACGCCACTTTTCCGCCACTTGACATGGCTTTAATGGAAATTTATCTCGTTCACGTTTCAAGCAATCCAAAAACTCTATGCTCATCCTTTAAAGCTACGTTGTGGGGTGTTTTGTGAATTTTTGGGTGATTTTTGGGTATGTTTGCGAGGAGATAGTTTTTCTAGAAGGTTTGGTAAAATTAAGAGAAATAAGTAATAGTGAACTGAGATTTAGTGAAGTTTTAAAATTAGAATTTGTAGTTAATAATTAATAGACGGACACCAAGTTAGTCTACTAGCAACCTGGGGTGCTCTTGCGTGGGTATCAACTGTCTGTTGGTATTTCAAAAATCATTTTCTTTCTTCTATCCCTTCTTAAAACCTCATCAAATTTCATTCAAATTTAGGTTAAGTCCCGCCTCAAGAGGATCTGAAAACCGGACTCTGAAATCCGAAAATCGAGCCAAAGCGGGACTTGAACCAGGGACTTCCGGATTTCAAGTCCGTCGCCCTAACCACTCGATCACGCTGCCATTTATATTTTGTCTCTAGTTTATATTTTTTTGCATTCAGCAATGGTCACACCATAGGATTTTATCGACAGACTCAAAAGTTAGAACAAATAGTACCATGCAAAAGTACTGCTGAAGAGGTTTCATTTGAATGGTCACACCATAGGATTTCATCAACAGACTCAAAAGTTAGAACAAATGGTACCATGCAAAAGTACTGCTGAAGAGGTTTCATTTGAATGGTTACACCATGGGATTTCGTCCACAGACTCAAAAGTTAGAACTACACTACAATACATGTCTCCATATTTGACTCTGGGAGAGAAGGGGTTAAAGCAAGCCTCTAGCCATATTCATAAAATACGATGAATCAGAGGGCATCGTGTTAGGACGCCCATCTACAATCTCTCATTTATGTGGAATTTTCTCATCGGGGGTCTTTCTAAAAATGCATAACCGAAACGTTGCTGCCCGCACTATACCATACTTGTTGTCAGGTATAATGACGAACAAGCTGTTATATGGAGACCTGACAAAAGCCGTTTAGTTTTTGTTTAATTTAGTTTGTAGCGAATGTTTGATCATTTCGACAATTTCAGATATTTGAGTCGTGAGTTTCATTCAATAGGGTGGTGCTGTGCCACTGTGATATGGCTGTGCGCATGCGTAAGGTACTGGCCAGGCCGCGGGGATGGTGTTCGAGTGTGTCACGTGCTTTTTTCGTATTTTTAAACCTTTTAAGCACGCGATCAAGTGCGAGTATCAGGAGTCGCGCAGACTTCAGAGGCCTAATCATAATTTATTCAAAATTTGAACTGAAATCCAAACAGCAGGATGATGGAACACGATCAGCAATGGCGTTACGTAGAGACGCCTGCACGCAAGCTATACACACGAGAAGATTGCCGCGCGCGACCAGTTGCTTCAATTTACAATTTTAAACGCTTCGCTTTAATTTACTATTTGCTTAACGCGTTCTAAAATACTCATTACTGAGGTAGACTTATATGGTAAATAAAATAAAATTAAACCAGTTTGGAGTTCTGCAACCAGTCGCCGCGAACCAGTTTTGGTTCCCCGGGACTAGTTTTTTTTGCCGAAAATTAGTAGTTCACACGAAGGTAACTCGTCGCGGCAATTGGTCGCCCCATGTGTGCCGACGATCAATAAACTGAGTAAAATATCGACCTACCTTCCTAAAATATATCCGCACTCTTTTAAGAGATGTCTCCAGTTGACTGACATTGAGTTCAAACTTTGTTTTATGCTAATAAATATCATTGTCGCTTTTGGAACATCAGCTGTTATTGATCATAGGAAGCCTTGGCGTTTCACTATTCAATTATATTCAATTTAATTTATTCACTATTAGTTATCGATAACAGATGGGACGTGAGGTGCATACTGGATCACTTAATAGACGAACCGACCGTTTCGAAGTAGTCTCCATTAAAATCACAGGACTTTTGTTTAATTTTTCAGATTTCAGTATTTGATAAATTTAAAATCACATGACTGAAGTTTTTCTTTATTTTCAGCTTTCTGTGTTTCGTTAAATTTCGGGACCTTTTTTGGAAGGTTCGCGACGAAAGAGCGTCTGTAGATTAGGACAAAGGTTAATATTACACATTTGCCACCGCAATACATAAACGAAGTGTTAGTTTTGGTTTCGGTGTTTCAGTACCTTCACATACAACTAAACCACAGCGTTCAACCCGGTTTTACCCAAACTTTTGATTTTTGGACTCTGAAAACGGCATGATAAACTATGAAAGAAACTACCCACAAAATATTGAAGAGTTTACTTTGCTAACGAGCTGTAAATTAAATATAGGCAGTCCTCTTTCTTATCGATTACGAAGCTTTTTTTTAACCAGCAACGTTTCCAGAAAAATGCTTAAAGGTATTAAGTTCTTACAGTATTTTCGCGTGATTCATGTCTCCTTTTCACAAGGTTTTCGTGCAGTTTAACACCAGTTACAAAAATAATTTGAGCGTGCATGTAATTTCACTGAGACCGCAGTGATATCATAATGACTCACCATAAAAACACACGTGTGTTCATGAAACATCTTTTCTTTCTTAATTTCTCTCATTTGAATAAAGTGGCACATGGACACAATATCCCCTTGACATATATAATTGTTTAATGATACAGTCAAACTTCTCCTGACAGACACATCTCTAATACGGACACCTGTCTATTACGGACACTTCACTTGCCCCGGCAAAATCTCCATATATTTTCTATAAAAATAAGCTATATAATACGGACAACGGACATCAAATTTCCGGTCGCAGAGCCTGAGTGAATTCGTATAACTTAATCTCTTTATTACAGACAATGCAGTGATGACTATTCCCCGATCCTAAAAGGGTTAAACACAATTTTCAATTTTCCAAATTTCTGTGGCCATATCGGATTGAATATTTTTTAGTGATAAATAATAATAACCATTGTTCCAGTTTTTGCTCCATAAAAGCCGCATGTGTTTTACCAGAAACCCATAAGTGGGTTGAAACGTGTAACGCGCATTCACAGCTTTCGAATATTCATTTTTTGCTTAGTTCCATATTTGGAAACCCCTCGGTCTCTGGAGATTGGAAGAAAGTTGTTCAAGCGAATTGATTGGTTAATATTTTTATCTTGATTTTCCAAATATGGCTGTAACAACTTCTTAGCAAATTGAATAATCGGAAGCTTGTTTTGAAGCGTGCAAAAGACAGTTGCATGTTTTAACCCACTTATGGGTTTCTGATTTTACATCATAGATTGACATATTGTTATGAATTGTCAGAGTTTCATTCGGGTTCGAAAAATTTTCAATATACTACAATCAGTGTAAAGAGCATTATAATTAGCGTTAACTGAGCAAAACAAACGTTAAAACTAATGCCACAATAACTAAAAGACGAGTTGTGGTCGTTTGGAAACATGCCGCATGGAGCCTTTTTTTTTACTTGTAAATGACGTCATATTCATGACCTCTTATCACTGCGTGCACCTCTCTGATACGGACTCTTGGCTCCGTCCCTATTTTGTGTCCGTATTAGAGAGGTTCAACTGTATTGTTTTTGAAATTCTCATTACCTGTCATCTTGACATCATATAGGTATGTGGTAATGAGAAATAAGATTGTACTCACTTGTGACAACTGCATTTTATAAACAAATGGAGAGAAAGGCCCGTCTACCCATGCGATTTTTGTCGCGCTTTCCAATGCAACTTTTGTCGCAAGTGTAAACTTGCTACGATTTCTGTGCGATTCGGGTATGATATTAATGACCTTAAGATCGAGGTTTGGCCATCTTACCACAAACGGCAAACCGGTTAGTGGTTTCACGTTAGCCATCTGCCCATATTTGGGATGATTCGCGGGTGGTAGCACTGATGAATTATTATTGTTTTGTATGTTTGTCGATCTGAACGAAGCCATCTAGGAAACAAAGTATACATTCATGGATTCACATATCGTCAGAAACCGGCTTTTGTATTACTTTATTTATCGTAGTTTAACCACAAAGTAATTCGCGACCGTGGCAAAACAGTTCACCAACAACAAATAGCCGGCTGCCATGTTTGTTTTCATTCGTTCGTTCACTTCTATTTTAACTGAGACTGAATCGTCTTCAAAATTACGTTTCTATGAAAAAGAATTCGATAATTGATAAGCGAAAGAGTTCTCTAAAGTAGTGTTTCCTCTCAAACGTGGGATTGTGATCTTTTAGGGTGCACAAAACCTTGCGGTAAATCACTTACCTCTAGAGCGTGGTCTAGCCGTAAACGTGAACTTCAAACCGCAAACCTGACGGCAAGGCACTGGTCACGTGACTTTTTTGACGTTTGCGGTTCGCGAGAAATGCCGAAAAACCTCGATCTTAAGGCAATCGCCGCCAAGTTTCATCGGGTTTCCAACATGTTCGAAACCTCTGCGACTTCAAGCGACAAATTAAAAATTGCGCCCAAATCGCACAGAAATCACCGCTAGTTCGCACAAAGATGCAACTTGCACGCGACAAAAATGGCATCGAAAAGTACGATAAAAACTGTACAAAAATCGCCTGTGTAAACGGGCCTTTAGATTTTTTAAAATGCCTTGTATTTTCATTTCCCGAAAGCGTGTCCCAAGAGATGGCAGCAAGAAATCGCGTCAATGTTTCCTGCCTTGAATTTATTGAATGTTCCTCTGCATTTATATTTTTCAGGTTGCATGACTCATAAATTTAGATAATGTAGCCTGTGTGGCAGGCGCTACAGGGGAAAGGGAAGAGAAGATTTTGGGCGCGCGCGAATCGCGTGGATGGAGCGCGGAGCGCGAAGGGAAGAGAAGTAGTCTCGCGCTTTGCGCGCGCCTCAAATACCCTCTTTCTTTCCCTTTCTAGCGGTTGCCACGCATGCCAAGTAAGTGCGGTGTTGAAAACTTACCTGTCCGGTGATTTGGCATATTCCTCAGGGTAGTCGTTGAGTAAAAGAGACGGTCCACTGACGCCTGGAGTATCTTTCTTCCATTCTTCCTTTCGACAGTTAAAGAAAACCAGTAAAGTAACATTTTGGGAATATCAAATTTTCGGACAATTGTTTCTTTTAGACTTTTACCGTGAAAGCTTGAACTTTAAAGCGTTTTGACATTTCCTGCCGCAAAAAAAAAAACAGTTACTGGTCGTTACTGTTATAGCATTAGCGGAGCCACTATAAGAAAATAAACGATAAAGCCAAGTGAAAATTTAACATACCCACCAACACATGTCCCGTTTTACAATGCCAACAAGCTTGAGTTTACATGCGTTCTGTAGTAGTAGAGATAAGCACTGCGTTCTACCGCAAATGGCAAATGTCGCTTTACAGTTGATTATCTTTACTCTTTCTTGAATCGTTGATCATTAAATCCACCAGTAAAAACGTAAAGAATTCACATGTTCACAACAAACGCGAAACTATACTCACTTTCACGAAGAAACGACAGAAGGGTAAAGCAAACGTGATGCTATGCGCCGAGCAAAAGCGGAAATAAAAGAAGGAGGAGGAGAAACATTTTTTTACAGCTTCATCGTTGTCTAAGAAACCAGTGTTTTGTAGTCTTCCTGATTCGTAAGCGGAACACGCACATGGTGCAATTTACTCTAATAACCAAAGATAATAAGCACAGGGAACTTAGGCCCAGTTCAAACGTCGAACTTCGCATGTGCCGAACCTAATGCAAATGAGCAAGAACAATGGATATTGCTCATTTGCATTAGGTTCGGCACATGTGAAGTTCGACGTTTGAACCGGGCCTACACTGTGTAAGATGGCCGAAATAAATTGAACTGTGTTTGGAGATTTTGGACGAAATTTACAAGGAACAACTTCGTTTATTGATAATTAAAAATTAATCAGAAACATGAGTAGGTAGACGAGTTGTTAACTTTGAGTCTGTGGATAAAAGCCTAAAGTGTGACCATTCAAATGAAAGCTATTGAGCAGCACTTTCCTGTGGTGCTGTTCATTATGCTGTACAAAGTGGTTTTAACCTTGAGTCTGTGAATGGAATCCTAAAGTGTGACCATTCAAATGAAAGCTACTGAGCAGAACGTTCCTATGGTACTGTTTATTATGCTGTACAAGGGGGTTCTAACTTTTGAGTCTGTGAATGGAATCCTAAAGTGTGAGCATTCAAATCGGAACGGCTACTGAGCAGTGCTTTCCTGTGGTACTGTTTATTATGCTGTACAAGGTGGTTTTAACTTTGAGTCTCTGGATGAAATCCTAAAGTGTGACCATTCAAATGAAAGCTACTGAGCAGTACTTTCCTGTGGTGCTGTTTATTATGCTGTACAAGTTGGTTCTACCTTTTGAGTCTGTGGATGAAATCCTAAAGTGTGACCATTCAAATGAAAGCTATTGAGCAGTACTTTCCATTGGTACTGTTTATAATGCTGTACAAGGTAGTTCTAACTTTTGAGTCTGTGGATGAAATCCTAAAGTGTGACCATTCAAATGAAAGCTACTGAGCAGTAGTTTCCTGTGGTACTGTTTATTATGCTGTACAAGGTGGTTCTAACTTTTGAGTCTGTAGATGAAATCCTAAAGTGTGACCATTCAAATGAAAGCTACTCATCAGTACTTTCCTGTGGTGCTGTTTATTATGCTGTACAAGTTGGTTCTAACTTTTGAGTCTGTGGATGAAATCCTAAAGTGTGACCATTCAAATGAAAGCTATTGAGCAGTACTTTCCATTGGTACTGTTTATAATGCTGTACAAGGTAGTTCTAACTTTTGAGTCTGTGGATGAAATCCTAAAGTGTGACCATTCAAATGAAAGCTACTGAGCAGTAGTTTCCTGTGGTACTGTTTATTATGCTGTACAAGGTGGTTCTAACTTTTGAGTCCGTGGATGAAATCCTAAAGTGTGACTATTCAAATGAAAGCTATTGAGCAGTACTTTCCGTGTACATTCCAGAGGCTGCCTGATCGGAGTTCTTTAGTTCTTCTCTGGGCCTCGCATTCTGCACATTCATGAGATCTTGGTGATCTTCAGGGTGAATGTAATAGATAGGTTACTCCCTGTTAACTCCACCTATATCAAAATTAAAGAAACCATATATAAGAGTGGTGTTCAATACTGAGTGTGGCCGCTGAGTGGAGGTTGTCCATTTATTAACAAACATAACAAACCCGTATCATAAGGCCTTGTCACACCATTGCGTATGAGAGAAACGTATGAGTTGCGTATGAAAATTCATAAAATAATTTTCATACGTACAAAATGACCAGCGTACTTGACCTATGAGTAACGTACCTCTAGCGTAACTCTCGCGCATCCAGCGTTTGCCTAGCGTATGCTGAGCGTATAAACTATACGTCCGAATACGCACAAAATTTTTAAGCATGCTTAAAAATTTTTTCTGCCTCGCCGTATGCCAGCGTATGCCAGCGTATGCCACCGTATGCGATAACCTATACAACCTATGCCTAAGTACCCCTAGCGTATGTCAGCGTATACCAGCGTATGAGTGATATTTTTCATACGCTGACATACGCCAGTACGATACGCAATAGTGTGATAGGGCCAATAATACACACTGTAACACAGTACGGCTATACACATGTACAAATCCGCTACGGTACTCCAAGGATAAAGAATGGGAGCGACTACCCGCAAAATGTTTACTGGCACATATACAAAAAAATTTAAAGCTCGATACATTGTAGATATAAAGGTGCCTGAACCACAATGGCTAAATATCCGCTTCATATCGCTTTTAAACAACCTAATTATCATATATTAGCATACTAAAACCCAGGACCTCCCTCGTCCATAAGGAAATCATTTCTCTTTCCGCTACTTATTCATTGCATTCATAATACGCGACAAGAGAAATAAAAATCTTTTAGGTTTATAACTTGTAGAATACTGTCAGCTATCTGTGTTATACATGTATATACCAACCTGTGATAATCCAAGATGAACTGACACAGTCTCTGAAACATACAAAACTTTTCCGTCACTGGACAAGACGAACATGAAACCATCCAAAGCCTTTATAAACAAAAAAATGAAAAACCATTGTAAGTAAAATTTATTATGAATCAATTTAGGAACTTTATGTCACTTTGTGTTTTTAAAAATTTAAATGTTTCATTAATGTCAAGAGGCAGAGCAACTTGGGGGGGTTGGCTGTACAAGGTGATTCTACTTTTGAGCCTTTGGATCAAAACCTGAAGTGTCACCATTCAAATGAAAGCTATTGAGCAGTATTTACCTGTGGTACTGTTTATTATGCTGTACGAGGTGGTTCTAACTCTAGTTTTGAGTCTGTGGATGGAATCCTCAAGTGTGACCATTCAAATGAAATCTCAGTTAAGGGTCGCTAAGCAGTGCTTTCATTTCATATGATGCTAATCGCATCTCGATATTTTGCAAAACGGAATTTGGTATTTTTTCCTGTTTGACTTTAACTTTTGTTGTCAACAGCATTATAGCGCTTGTAGCCTAATTACTTGATCGTTGCTATGGAGACATGAGTGCCACTTTGCCACCTTTTTTTCTAGACGGAACAGTAGCGTAGCCAGTTTGTACCTCGTGGAATGAAATATTCCTGCATGTTCGTGCAGAAAAACATGATCTTTAAGAGAAATAAATTTAAAATAACATAACGTTAACTGACACTTGTTATCGGTAATATTCACTTTGTACAAGCATTCTATTTCCCGTGTAGTTTAATCATCTTAAGAAACTTCTTCCATATAGTATTGTATATGGTATATAGTATATAGTATATGGTATATAGTATATAGTATATAGTATATAGTATATAGTATATAGTATATAGTATATAGTATATAGTATATAGTATATAGTATATAGTATATAGTATATAGTATATAGTATATAGTATATAGTATATAGTATATAGTATATAGTATATAGTATATAGTATATAGTATATAGTATATAGTATATAGTATATAGTATATAGTATATAGTATATAGTATATAGTATATAGTATATAGTATATAGTATATAGTATATAGTATATAGTATATAGTATATAGTATATAGTATATAGTATATAGTATATAGTATATAGTATATAGTATATAGTATATAGTATATAGTATATAGTATATAGTATATAGTATATAGTATATAGTATATAGTATATAGTATATAGTATATAGTATATAGTATATAGTATATAGTATATAGTATATAGTATATAGTATATAGTATATAGTATATAGTATATAGTATTGTATATAGTATATAGTATATAGTATATAGTATTGTATATAGTATATAGTATATAGTATATAGTATATAGTATATAGTATATAGTATATAGTATATAGTATATAGTATATAGTATATAGTATATAGTATATAGTATATAGTATATAGTATATAGTATATAGTATATAGTATATAGTATATAGTATATAGTATATAGTATATAGTATTCTAAAATTTGAAGGGGGTCTCGAACAATAACTGAAAGTATCCATGTCATCAACCTTTAATTTGTTAAAGGGTTAGTATCACGAGGTTCCACGCGCGGCACTGTTCACTATTCTTGAACCGGAATTTTGGACATATCACTGTTAAAAGTGATTTTTTCTTTCTTTTGGCTATCAAAACGGATTTTTTGATTCAACAAATACCTCCACTTCTCGACGGCCTTTTTGAATTTGCGGAATCAAACTTGAAAAGTGGGCCGACGTTTTTAAGTTTTGACCTCGTGATACTATCCCTTTAAGTCGTCCTATAATTAACAGTAGTGGAACCGGGGGGGGGGGGGGGGGGGGGGGGGGGTGGTACCTCTATATAAAATTGATGGGGTGCTCGTCGGCAATTTTGAAAGGAATCCTAAAAGGTACCAGAATTAAAATCTATTTGTGGGTGTGGCTCACATTAATGTTTACCGTTAAGAGGTACCATTTTTTTTTCTGAAAGGTTGATGCTCGTATTTCTCAGCATACTTTTCTGCCTATGGGTTACTAGGAAGGGGCAGTACGAAGCTCTTACAAGGTCTTCTTTGATTTGCTGAGAAAACAATAGAACAAACAACACAACAATGGACCCTAGCCCTGAAAACAATAGAGCTGCGTTATACCCAGGTCCAATGAAATTAGAGGTTGTTATGAGCTGCGTGGTATCTGACCAATAAGGTTGTTCTGGCTTAATATTCTGAAAGGTATATGTATCGGAATAACTCAGATACAGTGGTCATTTTCAATTCAAACTTAGTGGTACCAAACCACGAATTTTAACCCCTACGAGGTACGACGAACACCCCCGTCACTTTTATATGCCCCCCCCCCCCCCCCCACAATCTCCCATCAGAAGCGTGAATAACTGTTAATTAAATACTGGCACTGTCGGCGATGCAGACAGGTTAAGGTCTCGTTCATTTATGAAGGCCATGAAGTGGTCGATGTCCATAGCAAACACGGCATTAACGAATACTAATGATGATACGCACTTATACACACTTACCTTACACAATGCACATTCTGCATATTAGGAAATGAATTTAAGTAATGCGAGAAAACAAATAAAAAAAACCTTGAATGTTATAAGTTGCTCTTCTTGAGGTCGACAGTTTCAAGAACTGTCTGATTTAATAAGAAGACCCGGCTTGCAACATACCTTTAAAAATGTGGCAGAAATCACGTCGAGCTCTTGAAATATATAACTTGCATTTGAACTTGCATTAAATAAATTCAGTTTTTATAGTTCATGAAAAGGCACTGTGATGATACAAATTGTTAACGTCCACTTTTCTTTTATCCCAGTTAAGCTTATAACACATGCACCATTAAAAAATGTGTCGAAAATCACGTCGGGTTCTTGAAATAGTATAATTATAACTTGTAGCCCCGGGCTTGAAGCTCGTTAATTCAGTTTTAATAGTTTATGAAAAGGTACTGTGATAACAATGTGTAAAGTGTACTTTTTATAACACATGTACCATTAAAAAAAATGTCAGAAATCACGTCGGGCTCTTGAAATATATAATATGTAGCCCTGGTTGCGTTTCTTAAAATTCCCAAACTGAGTTGTTTTTAAAATTCAATTTCTTTCGAGTGGCGACAAAGTTTTTATCCCGCAAACCAGCGCAGCGTTTTTCGTCAACTTTAGATTTTTGGCTTAGCTTTTGAAAATCAACGAATATTGAATTCTTGTTGGTAAACTTTCTTGAAGCTCGGTTATTCAGTTTCAATAGTTTAATGAAAAGGTACTGTGATAGAAAAGTATCACGTCCACTTTTCTTTTATCTCAGTTAAGCTTGTAACGCACTATTAAAGGGTTCATTTATATGACTAAAAAAGTGTGTCAGAAATCACGTCGAGCTCTTGAAATATATAACATGTGGCCCGGGCTTGGAGATCGGTTATTCCGTTTCAATAGTTTAATGAAAAGTAGCCCGGCTGTATTGCAGACGCCGGCTGTTATGATGGGTTTAATAATGGGTTTAATGAAATCACCAAAAGCTCTTGAAATAGATCAAACTGGTAGCTTGAGAATTCTTCTTCTTCTTCTTCTTTTTTTTTTTTTTTGCTGCTTTCCTTTTGACCATGCATGGAATTTTGTGATGTATTGTAATAAAACCACTTTAACATGAACTATATAGTGACACTAGAGGCCGCGATTATAGTCGCCTCGTGACGGTCTGCGGCACACTAGAGGCAACCGTGAGTCGCGGCCACTAGTCCCCGTGGGGAGGGGGGAACTTTCCATGTACAGAAAAGAAATAAAAACGACCTGTTTACACAATTCTGAGTTATCGTTTTTCCCTTAAATAAGGTGTCATTTTTCGTTTTTCTACCCTAGAATAGGGTCGGGTTAAGAACCCAGATCTCACTCGTGCTTGTACTGAACTGAAATGTGAGTTCCGCCTGACGGTGGGAGATCTGGGTACGAGATTACCTTCGTGACACACAGCTATCGACGGGAGTGCCAGTTTTCTGAGTTCTTTGAGTCGGTTTTTTTTTCTTCTTCTTTTATTTGTTCGCAGCAACTACTCTCACGAGTAATAGACACGAGACGAGCTGTTGCCTTTGATTGAGTCACAAAAGAGTTTAAGGACGTTAAGGGTCGATTTACACGGTACAACTTTGTCGAATGCGCCACGCTTAAAACATGCTTACGACATGCTTACAGCACGAATTACTCCGTGTAAATCAACTCAAGTCATGTCGTAAGCATGCCGTAAACGAGTCGCGTGCAACAAAGTTGTACCGTGCAAATCGGCCCTAAGACAACTCTGTCTGTCTTGTCGTCGAACCCCCCTTCAAAGTTTGAGAGTACATTTCAAAGCCAAGCAGTTTGCAAAACAGTTTCTGGAACATTCAAACAGGTGTTGAGGTGTCCGATAATTGAGCCAATTCAATCCCAAAGTCAGTTATGGAGACGTGTAGTCACCATAGTGTTGTTCTAACTTTTGAGTTTGTTGATGAAATCCTATGGTGTGCCATTGAAATTAAACCTCTTTCTATTAGCAGTACTTTTGCATGGTACCATTTGTTCTAACTTTTGAGTCTGTTGATGAAATCCTATGGTGTAACCATTCAAATGAAACCTCTTCAGCAGTACTTTTGCATGGTACCATTTGTTCTAACTTTTGAGTCTGTTTGAAATCCTATGGTGTGACCATTCAAATGAAACCCCATCAGCAGTACTTTTGCATGTTACCATTTGTCCTAACTTTTGAGTCTGTTGACGAAATCCTATGGTGTGACCATTCAAATTAAACCTCATCAGCAGTACTTTTGCATGGTACCATTTGTTTTTCATTATTTTAGGAAATGAAATTTTGGATATTTCTTGAATTTTGATTCTTGGCACTCTTGGGAGTTAAAAGGTTAAGAATATTCTTTTACATTTAAATTCACGACAGCAGCCGTCTCAGATCAGACGCTAACAGAGATCAATCAATCAATCCATCAATCAATCAATCGATCACTTAAGTCTTGTTTTTAAAAGGCTTTTCTGCAGATTTGAATGTGAAATTGTACAATATTGGGTAGACCTTGATTTTGAGTCACACCTAGCAGTAAGTAGCCTAGCAATAAGTAGCTAGTAGCTTTACTAATATCTATAATATTCTTGGAGCCAAGGTGAGAGACTAAGTAGCTTGCCTTGCAGGCACCGGTACAATCTCGTTCCCGTTCTTTTTCGCTGCTCGCTCGCGAAGGCGCGAAGTGCCAAAAGCGTGGTCACAGACCTTTCGTTCTAATACCGCGCGCATTCGTGTGACCAACGCAAAAATACCAGATACCACGCAGCTCTTAACAACCTCTTATTTCATTGGACCTGGGTATCACGCAGCTCTACGACTGTTTTGCAGTCTAAAGAGAATATTTCAAATCGAACAATGGAAAATTCTTCAAATTTGAATATATTATGGAGAGAAGTATTTTCTTTAAATACATGCAGGAATAAAAATGATTGGTCACCGTACTCGTTCAAGAGAAAACAAACATTTATTTATTTAGTGAACTTATCCTCAAAGGCCAAAGGACTTTTGGTTCAGAATGCGCGCGCAAATGACGCAGGATATCATGCGCAGTAGTGATGCGCAATGCAAAACGATACGGAATAATTAACAACTCAGTATTCACCGACGTGGAGGTGAGTAGTGGTGGTATTTACCGAGCCGCGAAGCGACGAGGTAAATAGCCACCACTACCCACCTACACTGAGGTGAATAGTTGTTTTAGTATATACTGAATATAACGAAAATGATGCTTTTTAATTCATTTATTCCTGTCAACGATTACAATTTTCGCGCGCAAATTGCTGGGAGGTGAATAGCTATTCCGAGTTTCAGTAGCCAATCAGAGCGCGCCAACAATGCTATCCACTGTTTCAGTATTCTTGGTTTTCACGTGACGTCATCAAATTCGAAAATCATAAATCGCAATGCCTTCTGAATTTATATGTCCACCAGGTTGAAGATGACTTAAAAATAAATCTTTTCACAAGTATCCAACCCGGTAGCGTCTTTCGTTTTGAAAATACAGCATTTTGAATTTCTGACTTTTCACCCTACGTGACACCAACATGGCGTCCGTGACAAAGCTTTTTCCTATGAAACAAGGGCCTCTCCTCGTGATTTTTGGCACTTTGGGCAGTTAAAGTATTAGGAATGCAGTTTATGCGAATGAATAGTAGTTTACGAGAGAAAAGTAACCGCTTTCAGAGCGAAAGTGAAGTCCAGATGTTTTTATTGATTTCCGGCGGCCATCTTGGTGCCCCTCGGAGGGGCACCAAGATGGCGTTTCCATACAAAGCTCTGTAAATTTGAGTCGAGTGCTTCGGCGAATAATTCAACAACGGGATACTGCACAAATCTGAGACTTAGCGAAGTTTTTTATTTGTTACTCTTTTATAACATTACAAATTATTGGCTTCTTTCACTAAATAGTTTCGATTCTAAAACATTATATCTTGGTGTCCCTCCGGGATGGCGTTTCCATACAAAGCTCTGTAAATTTGAGTCGAATGCTTCGGCGAATAATTCAACAACGGAATATTGCACAGATCTGAGACTTCGCGAAGTTGTTTATTTGTTACTCTTTTATAACATTACAAATTATTGGCTTCCTTCGCTAATTCGTTTCGATTTTAAAATTTTATGGCGTGACAGTGAAAACCAAGAATATACTAATGGATAGTAAACAGACCAGTGGCAGTCTCTCTACTATCCATGCTTATTGCAAGAGCAAACGGCGGCATATTAGACCCTAGTCAAACAAGATCAAGTCAATTCTGCGAGTTGTTGACACAATACGCTTAACGTGGCAAGTTATAAATACTCTGACATTGCGGAATATTTAAAAGGCTAAAGATATACTGATTCGCGATTTTCCGTGAGTTATAGCACGACTTTTAAAATTAGTGTTAATTGCAATTTAATAAAACAAAAGACTGGGCACGAAACTCAATACAATTTTTATCTCTTTTGTTTGTTACCATTAGCGATATCAGTTTAAAAAAATCAAGCACACGAAAATTGCACACGAAACTGAGTTTCGTCGGATAGAATATCCCAGTTAATGTTTTTGTCAATAAATTAAATGCTTTGAATATTTTTCTCTTTCTGGATGATCACATTTTTGCCAATTGGCAAGCACATACTTTACACTGCGCATGTCAACAAGTCTTGTTTACAAGCCCTGGAAGTCGCATACAATTTCAGTTTAAAAATATCTGCAAGAAAGCAGTAGCTGTACGTTAAGCACAAGCAACATAAAATGCACGGTAGGTGAGCTGTAAAAATAATATTCTCTCATTCAAAATATCAAGTTCTTCCTTAACCCACGTGCAAAATTTAAAAACCCAAATTGTTTCATTCACTTGTAGCGCCGCTGTGATGAAACGTGCGAGTGTGGGACCAGTGCTTTGAGGTGATCATAAAACTCGATTTTTTTTTCCTATTGGCGCCAGTTTCCGATCCACTGAACGCTAACAGTAACAGTGTTTTTACCGCAATTTCTACGTTCGAAACCTAGGGATCATTGACAATTTCCTTTTCCGAAACGAAGTCAACCAACTGGAACAATAAAAGTGTCAGAAATCCATTGTCACCTTAGTAAATAATAAAACGTTTTAAGCCCAGCTTTTGAAAACTTTCAGTTTTCGACATGTACGCGAGCATGTAGTTTAATGAGTCACGCGATTTTCCAACAATGCGGATTTCACTTGCGGAACTGGACCAGGATAACAAGTGTTTATGATAAAGGCATCCGAATATCTATACACTGTTTCTTCTATGTCACATTTCTTTTGATTTAAATGGTAATCGCAAATATTATTGAGAAACAATTTTCAGATTCTCAGTATATGGTTTCAAAACACGTGATTGCCAAAAGTTTTGAAAACAACCCACCATGCGACCGTTGGAGTACGTGTGTACATGCATGTCCCACTCACTAACTCTTGGGTGTTCGATAATAAGTCATAATATTAAAAAGAGTCTATGTTATATGCAAAATATGTAAGCTACTTGCTGAAGAGGGTTTTTTGGTTATTGTGTGTGACCAATAAAAAAGATAAAAAACAGTTGATCAAATACGAGCACGTTCTAATTTTAAAAGCGAGTAACTGAATTTTCTACTACATATAAAATTTGCTGGTTTTATTTGTACAAGCAGATTAAGAGATGTAATGTCTGGACTTAAACTTTAAAACAAACACAATTCATTATTTTTGACCTCTTAGTGACCCAAAACTCGAATAAAACAGTTACAGCAGTGGAAACTGTTTATAAATTTAAAATATTGAATATGAATTTGTCGAGTACTACTTCAGTGCTTTCTTCTCCGCGTAAAATAAAAAATAAATAAAAACAAAACAAAAGTACTAAAAGATAACTCCTATAAATTATCGCTTCTGATCTTGTCAAATACAGCTTCACACAATATCACATGCTAGGTTGTTCAGACTTGATACCCCCCTTGTCAAATTTAAATTTCTAGAAATTATTTGTCAAAACGATGAACTCTTACATACATGTGTGTTATCACGCCCCAGATCAATCCGAAATTTATTTCTCAGGTGAATATAAGGGGAAAAAAGGTTTTCGTGAGCTAAATATACGGAATAAAGGCATTCATTAAAAAACACAAGAAAAGCTTCATTCGCCTGACTTCCGTTGTTTTTCCCGCCTTAGGAATCGTGCAGTTGATCATGTCCCGCTCGTATAGCTCGTTCCCAGTATCTCTCGGACGTGTTTGTTATCAAACATAAGCAGTGGACATCAATGGGTGATTTCTCAGTTCGCCGGGAATTCCAGAAACTTAAAATCTCGTCAAGTTCAGCCGGCATGTATGCTAAGATATTGTTTAAACGAAATAACGCGGGAAGGCCAAGCCATTGGGCCTCCGATTCTAGAAGACGAAGTTTAGTATTGAGTCCGCTTCCTTTATCGTACGAAGAACGAATGTCCATGCGAAGACTGCAAACGACTCAACTGCTTCGGCCCCAAGCCAGATTTTCTACTGGTAAGTTGCTTTCTGTAAAACAGATTTCGTTGCTTGATTTATTAAAAAAAAATCTCGCAGTTTACTTTTAGAATATGATCACTTCCTAGAGAATTAGAAACAGATATCAACATTTAGAGATATTTGAAATTAAGCGCTCCCAGCAAAGCAAACTTCTTTTGAGCATTACGTCATAAAACAACAGGAAAAAAAGTAGATCTTGTTTTCTTCGCCATGCACGGTTTCAAGCGGAAATGTTTATTGGGAGTCGAGTTTTAAGTGAATTCAGTAATTCCGTTTTGCTGCGAGTGTCGGAAAAGTGGCCGGACTTTGGGAGTGCATTTAGTGCCAACCAAGTCCCGCACTAAATAGGACGCCAACGCCCCGCTAGAAAAAGGTGCTTTTTCATTCACAGAAAAAGTGGACGATAAACGAAATGTTACAGTACTTAAACTTTATTTAGATAACAAGAACAATTATTTCAGTGATAAGTAAAGGCGTAGATTCAGCGAAGTCAGTCAGAGATCTTCAAACTGCGTAGGCGGCAAATAGGTCAGTTTAGAGCGCTGAAATATTTCTTTGATCAACGTTTACTCAGTGTAAACCGCTTTCAAACGCTTTGGAAAAACCTTTTGATTGACTATGACGAGAATAGAACGTGTCTAACTTCAAAGAAACCTTGACAGTGAAAACCGCCGGCCCTTATAGAGAAAGAAGCGGATAACATTATTCGTCTCCGGAAACACGGATTAGGAAACTTAAACTTCAATTTTACATTTGAATTTTTTTCATGGTGTAGCTCATAAGAACTATTCCATATGTGGAAATTTGATGTTTAATCTGCACAGTTTGCCGTGAACTTACTTTTGATCAGTTGAATGTTTTTATGACATAGTCAAAACACGCATCACTGAGTATACCGGGGACTAATCGTTATAATGGAGAGACCCTGATTCAAATGAAAGCGCTCAGTATTTTAGTCCAGTACTAGTTTTATGTTTTTCGAGGTGGTTCTGATTTTTGAGCTTGTGGATTAAGTGTGGACGTTCCGACTAATTACAGCTTAACTGAGCAGTACTTTCCTGTGGTGCTGTCTTTTGTCATAATGCTGTATAAGATGGTTCTAACTTTTGAGATTGTGGATGAAATCCTACAGTGTGATCATTCTTGAAAATAAACTTTCCTGTGGTGCTGTTTATTATGCTGCACAAGGTAGTTCTACGTGCGAGTCTGTGTATGAAATCCTGAAGTTTGACCATTCAAATGAAAATGATGAGCAGTAAGCTTACTTTCCTTCGGTAGTGTTTATAATTTTTTTTTTTAATATTTTGGTTGACAACGGCAACCGGCAAACCTGCTACTCAGTGTCGTCAATCATTTGGCGGCCGAATTGACAGTTTTAATTGTTATTCTTTTCGACTTTCCCGCGTCGGCAAAAACCTTTTTACACTGACAGGTTGTTGCTGGGTTAAACTGATATACCACAATATGAAGGCCATATGGCACCTGCAGGCAGGACTACTCGCTCTTAAAGTTTATAGCCTCCGACTAATTCGGAAATCAATGAAAAAATAAATTCCAATAAGCGTTAGAAGTGCCGTCTGTCTCGCCAATTTCCCTTCCATTTTCAAAACGGAGGATTTCGCCAGGTCGTGTACAAGCGCGGGTCAAGTATCGGGGCGTGACAATCAACACGACTCAGGCAAATATGGAGTTATCCGGCATCAAACGGACCACAACACGGAGCGCTTAGACAGTGCATGAGCGAAACACGTGAAGATATGGAGTCCTCTGTGGTCAGGAAAAGCCCAGCACATTCTAAAGAGAAAATAGGAACGAAAATAATAATTCTGACTCCTCAAATAAAATGGGTACACAACCAAAAACAAGTCTATTGCAATAATTTAATGGTCATGCTTTCTTTTTAATGCAGAGTAACAACTTACTACGTTATAGTTATTCTTATATCTCTCCGTGCCATAAGGCACATAAAGTCTTAAGGTTCTCCTTCCATCCACTTTGATTTTGGAGCTACTCAAACTATATTGCTTTCTGTCTGATTTTTTGTTGCTAAGTAAAAGTTGAGATGAATTTTGGCCCATTGGAGCTATCGACTAGTAAAGGACAAACAATTAACTTTAGCTAAAGTTGAACCATTGTCCTTTCTCATTCTTTCAGCAGATGGCCTCGAAGTCGAATCATGCATCTTTCCTTAGCGAGCGAAGGATTGTGTTGTCAGTTAAATTTCACGATCTTGTTGGTTTTGGGAGGTTGAAAGATTTTCAAGTCACTGACGCGCTTATTTCAACCCAAACACTCACAGCGAGCATATATTTAATTTTCCAGAGCAACTTTTATAATCATTGAGCTATCGGTTTTCATTATGGAACTACGCTCCTCTGCCAAACATGGACCAATTTAAACGAAAACACGTCAAGACAAAAGCCGACTGAAGCAGTTGAGTCGGTTAACCTGCGAGTTCAGCGTAGGAGAAAGCAACTGCTCGCAGGGTAGTTGAGTGTATAGTACAATATATTATTTACAGACAGTGTATTCCCTTTTCTTGTATACGAATTATTGTTTCTGGTTGTCTTAACCCTTTCATTCCCAAAGCCAATTATGGAGACATGTGTTCATGAAATCCTATGGTGTGACCATTCAAATGAAACCTCTTTGGCATTACATTTGTATGGTACCATTTGTTTTTCAATATTTTATAAAAGGAAATTGCTATTTTGCTTGAATTTTGATTTGTGGTGCTCTTGGGGCTAAAAGAGTTAAAGATGGCCACCAAACACTTGCCGCAACCAACTGCCGGTAGTTACCGGCTTTACTGATGAGGCGGTTACCGAAGGCGAGGCTGTTATGTTTCGGGAAAACGTGTTAAAACAAATGTAATAATAAGCAATAAACTAATTCTCGCGCTAGTTTCCCCAAGATGACTGTCAGTCAGTTATTCTCATTTCCTGTTCAATGGGAATTACATTAACAACTGCTTTGGAGAAATTGGACGTTGATCCTTTTCAGGCATTTCGTGCAGCTTGCCAGTATTGAACTGGGTAAAACTGGTTTTCTGTATAGTTGTTTTATCTGTGAGGCATTCAATTTATAGCTAGAGTTTCTCTGTGCTATTCGTTTACCATGAACTATTTCAATTCAGAAATACGTTGAAACGTTGTTAATGAATGTCCTCACGAAAACCACTATCCATTTGGCGAGCGTGTTTTTCCGCATGTCGTCGACTAAGCATACTGGAGCTTCACCGCATCTTCTCGACTTGAGCAATTTCTCACACCGCCGGATATATTCTGTAACACGTTCGACGATATATCTTATTGTTGAATAAACCTCTTTTATCTAAGTCGTGCATTTATAAAAAAAGATTTTCATCTGTAATCACGTATGATTTTTTTTCATCTAAAACAAGAATGTGACTCTTACTTTATAAACTAAAACAAATTTCATTTTCCGGCTACGCCATGCACGAACGCAAAATTTCACGAAAATAAAATTATTCCGAAGTTTAAGCTGCGAAAACTGAGAAGTTAATGTTACTTCTAAGTCGTTGGTATCATATTTTGTCCAACCATTTGCTTTCTTCAAAGGAAAAATTGAAGAAATGTTGGCGGCTTCTTCATGAAAAAGACTGTTATCCGACCTTTTGACTTACGTACCCTTTTAAATGTGACTAAAAATTATTAACACTTGTTTTTCGACTAAAACTGCCGGATGGTCATCACACCATACAGAACGTTTTTTATTTTATTCCATGGAATGAAAAAAAAAACGACGTGTGAACTAAAAAATACCGCTAATTTATTATTCAATGTAGATATCAATCCTTCACGTACTTTGGATTTTGCGCGCCAGCTTCGTGCCTTTTCTCATGATGCGTGCGTTTCTCGTACCCAGTCTCACCTCTTTTCGGAAGTGTGTGCCCACTAAAATCGTGAATTCATGGACGTTTCGCTTATTGCGTCGAGAACTCAACTTGGTTCAAAGCTAAATCAGTTCGTTTAATACAGTCATGTACGCCAAGGTCTTATTTCAAAGAAACAACGTGGGAAGGCCAAGTGTAGGCCAGTATGACTCACGAATTTCGTTCGGAGAGCCACGAATTTTTAACCGAAGACGGTATTTGACACAACTTTATCTACAAGCAAGGATGTCTGCCGGTAAGTAAACGAGCTTACGTTTAAATGGTTGATTTGTAAGGCTAAAATGAGTTTTTCTGGTTTCAAATTTTAGCAAGGATATCATTGCCGAATTAAGAACAAAACTAATTTCGTTGGTTTTCGCCAACGGCTCAATTAGTGATCCAGCGAACAAAAATTTAAGGCTTTGAATAGAAGTCATAACCGAAGTCCAGAGTCCGAACGTTTTAAGGTTTTGAAGTGAAATCGTCAAAATTCATTTAGAATCTTAACTTTTTTTTAAGGATACGGATACTGCAAATGTTTGCCGGTAAAATCTAAGACGATCGAATGTTTATTATACAGTATTTTACTATAAATTTCATGCCAGCATTCGCAACATTACCCTTGGACTGATTTGATATACAGCTCTAGTTACATGTTTTACATAGCAAAACTTACTTCCATCAGTTTAAAAAAATGATATTTACTTTAATCGTCAGTTTTTTCTAGGCCCAGATGGAAGGGATATTCGAGATTGAAATAAATTGAGGCCTCTGATAAAGGAATAAATCTTTTCTCATCGTCAATGCCGAGTTGTCACAGCAAACACAGTAAACTTTGTTTATAGAATTGAAGACCGTTGTTTAATGTCAGTTCAGGTTTTCTCAGCGGTCGCCGTTTATTATGGAAACCCGTACGAACAGACATGTCTTCATCCTGCAAAAAAGGTTTATAAAATATCAGAGGAAAACTTTGCCACCTAATCACGTTTTCTAAAGACGCGCATACAGTTTTGTTGGGCAGACGTGGAACTCCGCATGTTCAGCGAAGGAACTGCTTGAAAGGAATGAGGGGGCATGATGAGTTTTTGCACAAGTTAAACTTTCAATTAAGCCCCAATATAAACAAAAACATTCTCGTGTCCGTATCCATGTGTTTCTTGTGGTCAGTACTAGTAGGGAGATCAGCGGACTAAATCATTCCGGCAAGACAGTTTATCTTTGGTCATCATTTGTTCAGTGATCTATTCGTATGAATTGCCGAATGTTAATCATGAAACAAGGAAAAATTAGATGCTTAGAATTGTGTGAAATATCATTTAAAACTGCCTGTATTTGAATAGTAGTGTTTAAAGTCTTTGTTTCGGCTGTAAAGAAAAAATAGTAGCACAGAAAATTACAGTGTCGAGTAGCACTTAAGGCACAGCAAAATTAACAGCATCAGAAAATTAATGCTCATGCAATAGCTGTTATATGACTGGTCACAATTTATGATCTCATTACTAAAACGCTAGAACCACCTTGTACAGAATAATAAACAGTGCCACAGGAAAGTACTGCTCATCACACTTTAGAATTTCATCCGCAGTCACACAAAGTTAGAACCACCTTGTACAGCATAATAAACAGCACTACAGTAAAGAGCTTTTATCTGAATGGCCACAATTTAGGATTTCATCCACAGAGTCAAAAGTTAGAACCACCTTGTACAGCATAATAAACCGGGCACCACAGGAAAGAACTGCTCAATAGCTTTCATTTGAATGGTCACACTTTACGATTTCATCCTGAAAGAATCAAAAGTTAGAACCACCTTGAACAGCATAATAAACAGCACCAGAAGATAGTACTCCTCACGCTCTTACTTTGAATGGTTCGACTCTGCTCTTAGAAGTTGTCTAAAGATAACTTGATCCGTACCGTTTCAAGCACAGTGCTGACCAGCAGGCCAGGACTGAATATATGGCCGAGCTCACCGGGGACTCAGATGTTTTCTTCGACGCGCACCTGTGACAACTTTTGATCAACTTCGTATCACAGCATCACAGAAAAGCACTGCTCAATAGCTTTTATTTGAATGGTTACACTGTACAATTTCATCCACAGACCGAAAAGTTAGAACGACCTTGCACAGAATAACAGTACCACAGGAAAGTACTGCTTAATAGTTTTTATTTGAATGGTCACACTTAAGGATTTCATCCACAGACTCAAAAGTTAGAACAACCTTGTACAGCATAATTAACTACCACAGGTAAGTACTTCTCAATAGCCAGTTTCATTTGAATGGTCACACTTAAGGATTTCATCCACTACTGACTCAAAAGTTAGAAACACCCAGTACAGCATAATAAACAGCACCACGAAAAGTACTGCTCAATAGCTTTTATATAAATCGTCACACTTAAAGATTTCATCCACAGACTGAAAAGTTAGAACTCGGCCTTGCACAGAATAACCAAGTACCAGAGGAAAGTACTTCTCAGTAGCTTTCATTTGAATGGTGACCGATTTTACGATTTCATTCACAGACTCAAACGTTAGAACCACCTTGTACAGCATAATAAACAGTACCACGGGAAAGTACTGCTCAGCCGTACACTTTTGGAGTTTTATCCGCAGACTCAAAATTCAAACCACCTTATAAACCATCGCATAAATAATGCCGAGCAGGGACATACTGTTTAACAACAACAACAAGTAGCTTTATTTGCATGACTATAAATCCTTACAGTATTGCAAAGCTTTACAACATAACAAAATGAAATTACAATAATATAACAAAGAAAGGGAAAGTACAATCAGTCTGATTTGATAATTTGATTATTGCGGAGATCTAAGCATGAAATAATGAATTTCACCAAATGAATATTTACAAAATAATTACGAGAGTTCATTAATTCATTGGTAACTTCTGAAGGAGATAACTGTTTTATATTTGGTAGGTGATACCCTATTTTCCTGTAAAATCCGTCCCTAATAATTGAGTATTTAGGACAGTGGAAAAGGAAGTGAATTTCATCTTCAATTTCATTAGATCCACAAGTAGGGCACAATCTATCATCTCTCGTGATTTTTTCATATCTACCAATTTCAATCATTAATTTATGATTACTTATACGAAATTTTACTAATTGTTTTCTGTCATTTGATTTCCTTGTAAGGTCTAAGTAATGAGAAGGCGTATATTCGTTCTTAAAGATATTATAAAATTCGAGTTTCTTAGAGTGTTGAATGATATGTCGCCAATATAGGATATATTTTTGTTGCATTAAGTTTACATAATGTTCGATTTTAGTTTCAGTTAAGAAAATAGGGTCAAAATCAGGCAAATTATAGAATTCGGATATCCTTATAAGATTAGAGTAGAAGCTATTTTTACCAGAAGAGTGAAGATCTGCGGACATTAAAAAGATCTGTTTAACAATAGAGTTATTGTCCTTACTTTGAAGATATAAGGTATAATTAATTATTTTCTGATTAATAGCTATAATAAGAGGAAACCTTCCTAGTTCAGCTCTACATACCACATTTGATGCTTTATTGCTTACTTCTAGATAACGTTTGCAGAAATGTAAATGGATTTTTTCAATCTGCGAGCTGTCCCAAGACTTAAAATCCGGTTTTGTGTACACACCCCAAACTTCGCTATTATATGTTAAAATTGGGGAGATCATCGTGTCAAAGATTTTACTTGCCAGGGATGGGGACAATTTACTGAAATTTGTATGTTTTCTTAGACTGAAAAGAGCGTGAAGGGCCTTCTCTTTTAGCTGGTCAAGTGCCATTGAAAAGTTACCCGTTGAAGAGATTACAGACCCTAGATAGGTGTAGTTTTGGACGATTTCAATCATTTTATTGCCTATGTGAAAACTAGACTCAGTACATTTCTTAGCACGTTTCTGAAAGATCATAACTTTGGTCTTTTTTGGATTGATACTTAACATCCACGAGTTGCAATAGGAAGATAACTTATCAAGACAAGTTTGCAGTCCTGTTTTGGATCTTGAAAGTATGACTAAATCATCCGCATATAAAAGTGAGTTTAATTTTGTGCCATTCGGTAGAACAAAAGGATCCGATAAAATATTTTCGAACGAATGTGGTATGTTGTTAACATAGAGGTTAAATAGCAATGGGCTTAAAATACAACCTTGGCGTACACCTCTTGCGTATTGAAAGGGTTGTGTTTGGCTTTTTCCAATTTTTACGGAACATGTAGAGTTTGAGTACAAATTATTTATTAAATTGTAAAAGCGGCCTCCCACATTAATTTGCAATAGCTTGTACAATAGTCCGTCATGCCAGACTGAGTCAAAAGCTTTCCTGAAATCTACAAAACAAGCGTATATTTTTTCATTGTGTTGATGCACATATTTATCTACTAAAGTTCTCAGAGTGAGGACATGGTCTGCTGTACGATTTTTGGGCAAGAATCCAATCTGAGAATTGTGGAGTATGTTATGAGAGTAAACATGCTCAAGGAGTCTTTGATTAAGGATAGAACAGAACAATTTTCCCAAACAGCTTGAAACACAAATTCCTCGATAATTTGATGGATCACTTTTTCCTCCTGATTTATATATTGGTGTAATAAGGCCGCTACACCAAGTTTGAGGCATTGTTCCTAGATTGAGAATTGTATTAAAAAGTTTTTGATATATCGGCATCATGTCGTGAAGGCTAGCTTTAATCATTTCATTTTTTATTTTGTCTGAAAAAGACGATTTATTATTTTTTAATTTTTTCGCAGCTATAAGTATTTCATTTTCGGTGATTAAGTAATCCAAAGAGCATAACTGATTTTTCCGACTCTCAAGTTGTTGTAGTTCATTGATTATTGTCTGTTGTGCAGAATTTAAAGGTTCATTTGAATGAAGTGAGTGAAAATGTTGAAGCCAGTTTTCCTCTGAGATCAACGGAAGATCATCTTTGTCTTTTCGAGTGTCATCCATTGATTTTAAACACTGCCAAAAACTTTTCTTATCCGGATTTTTAGTGGTTTCCTCTAGTTCGGTAATCTTTGAATTGTAGTATTCAGTTCTTTTTTTGCATAATAATTTTTTGTATTCCGTTAAAACAATATGATACTTCTCTCGCAAAACAATATTTAAGGGATCTCTGTGTTTTTGGTTTGAGAGCTTCCTCAACTCGTGTTTTTTAAAGCGACATTCCTTATCAAACCATTTTTTGTTTGATGATGACTTGATTTTTGTTTAGTAGCTTTTAAGTGACAGTGAGTGGTCACACTTATGGAATTCACCCACTGACTCGGATGAGTGAATGGTACATTTATGGAATTCACCCACAGACTCGGATGAGTGAACGGTCACACTTATGGAATTCACCCACAGACTCGGATGAATGAATGGTCACATTTATGGAATTCACCCACAGACTCGGATGAGTGAATGGTCACACTTATGGAATTCACCCACAGACTCGGATGAGTGAATGGTCACACTTATGTATTTTATCCACAGACTCGAATGGTCATACTTTTAAGGATTTCGCCCACAGACTCAGATTAATTAATGGTCACACTTAAGGATTTCACACATAGATTTAATACCAAACGTGAGACTGTTCACCAGCATATAGTGCTCGATAGCTTTCATTTGGCCCATCATTGGCAAACTTACTGAGTCTAAACTTAAACTGCCTTTATAAATGCAGAATAATAAAATGAGTACCAAAGGAAAATGCTATAAGTACAACAACTTTGATTGGTTCTTGGAATGGTTAGTCTGTATGGTTTTCAGCACGGATTCAAAAGATAGAATCAAAGTATAGAGCAAGGCTGATACTACGTAGAACATTTAACGCGACAACGACATGATAGAGCCGAAACCGAAAGCCAAAATGCAACCGTGGACAGCTCGGTTTGATTGTATCTCTATTTTTGGCTGACTAGATCTGCTCCAGATGCTACGTACACCACCAGCATTTTCGTTCGCGATCCTTTGCTTCTTATTCGTAACCATCTTACACTGAGAAGCAATAGGGACGTTTTGGACGTTATAGCCCGCTCGGGACCATCAAACATTTTGAAACAAAACTCAGTTTCACGCCATCAAGACAAGTTAACTACGGGTTACATTTATTTGGCAGAGAGTATCCGGCATAACAAGCGTGAAACCGGAAACGCTACGAGCATCAATATGTATAATTTATTATATGTGGAAAAAATCACATCTCGACACAAGTGAAGATATCGATTCTCTTCACGTTAGATACCATGTTTGACCTTATTTTAAAAATGGCAAACTATATACCTACTGCATTTGTGTTGGACAATAATCGAAATATATTCGCCATTTCTTAGGAAATTTTCGGACATCTTCGATAATTTTCGGAAAATTTCGCAAAATAATCGGAAATGTTCGTACAACCTTCGGACAATATTCGGAGAATTATCGAACAATTTCGGGAAATCTTCGGAAAATTGCTTAAAACTTCGTATTTAAATTAGTGCGATTAAAAAAATGACAAAATAATACATGTCGGCAAACAAACAAAGAAGCAAGGCTGATACTACGTATAAAAACTTTGCAAGACATCAACATGACACCAGATAGAACCCAACACAGTATTTTCGTTCGCGGTCCTGTGCTTATTCTATTAAACTAATAAAGCAAGGCTGACTGTACAACTGGGATTAAAATCTCCGCGCGCGGCCGCGCACCCACGCCAGTTATCTTCTATGATCGTATCAAGATGGGAATGATTTTTTTTAACCTTCTGTTTATTTTGACTCGAATCGATGAAACACTTTAAAATTTGGCGGTATATTATAACCATTGACTGGCATCTATAATTGGAGGTGCAAGCGATATGTACTAGTGATCACTGCGCGCACAGACGGGACTGTCCCGTCTAAACTGGACGACGACCTCATTTTAGATGCGTACAGACGAGTTCTTTTTACGCGTACAGTGGGCTAATTTGACGCGCACAGGACAGAAGTTTATAATAACGGACCCACCGGACGATGAGCTCTTCTTTTATTTTTGCATTGTAGATACCGAAATTGTAGAAAAGCATGTATCAAAACGCCGAGAAACGGCCGGTGCAATGCTCAATTTGAGGGAAACAAAATTCCGCTTCATGACAGAAATGCACGAATATGTGTTTTGTGTTTTGAATTCGGTATTCGCGCCGCATGATTGCGAAACTTCTTTCACAGACGGTCCAGACGGCTTTGACTTGTTGACTGAGGCGAAATGTTTGAATTGTATTGAATCAAAAACTGCCACGCTTGGTTGACGGCCGTAAAGACGTGCATTGCAGCATTACTCTAGCTGCACACAAGGATCCAATTTTAGATTGTGTAGGGCAAACGAGGTCATGCGTGGACCGTATCGGTCTTTGCAAATAAAAGAAGTAATTGATCGAGTATATTTTTGGATTTGCGAAAAATTCAATGTTTTGGAGCTGAACTTTAGTATTGAGGATACATTTTCATTTTGTAGATATTCTTCTCAGTTTCCAGATAGCAGTTAAATACGTTTTATCAAGAGTTTTCTCGCCAATGCTGTCCGTGAAGCTTTGTACCGTAACTTTTCTCTTTTCCGCCTTATTACTCGTGCAATGTTTTGGTTGAAAACGCTTTAAAGACGCCATAAAACAAATAATTAAACTTCTGGCTTTTGATTCTATATTCTGCCATGTTCAATTTCTTGGTTTCTCAGACCAGGTGAGGAATATAGCGTAAAAAAAAAAAACACGGTAAAATGCTGTACTTCCTCCTTTGTTTTATCGGCGCATAAATTACCGCAAAGGCTCTTTTGCGGGGGAGTGCAATTCTGGCTGCGAGCGACGGCTGCGAGCGACAAATGCACAAAGGATTAGGAGTCTTGAAACACCAGTAAAACGTTAGAATTCACCTTAAAGGGATGGGCAAGATATCAACAAAGTGTTCCGAGTAAAAAGTATTGAAGGGGCAGTCATAGGAACAGAGATTTAGTTTGCGTGATCGTGCGGCTTGTTTACGTCCAAGGTGCTGAGGTAATGTTGACCCTACGTGTTGGCGGAAACTATAAAAGAACTAAATATTTTTGTTACTTCAGCTTTTCATTTGAGAGGAATTTTTGGAAAAGTCTAGAAAAGATAGTGTTGATTTCGGATCTTCCCTGTCTGTAGCCTGATTGTCGTTTATTTAGCTTGAAATAACAGGATTTCTGTCCTTTTTCAATGCGCTTAACTCGTAACCGGAAGCAAAAGTTTTTGGAAATCACGTTTGGCCAAGGTTATGTTGTGATCACGTGGTTGCACTTGTTCACGTGACTCAGGCCAAGCCGGTTTGCGTAGGATAAATGTCATGTTGTGTTTCTTTGTAACTTCTATTTTCGTGGTACATTTTTTGCCTTTTCAGGCGGTTTTCTACGGATGTCCAGCCTGAATTCTCAAGAGAGGAAAATGTTGTGCGATCTGTGCAACCAGGAAGCTTCTATAACTTGTACTCGCTGTAGAATAGCGAGGTATTGCTGCAAGGAACATCGGAAAAGTGACTGGAAAATGCATCAGAGAAAATGCTTAGGACAGCCACAAGCTGCGGGAGCAGAAACATATTTTAATGACCTTACAGTGACCAGTTATGTCAGGGGCTTAGTTCAAAAAAGTATTTCAGAACAGGCGAAGTCTGTCGTTGAAACGTTGAGAAAACAAGGCTACTGTTACATCGACAACTTTCACGGCGAACAGAGAGCGAGAAAAATCCTTAGTGAAGTTAAGTCTTTGCATCAGCGTAAAAGATTTACTGATGGAGAATTGGTATCTTCGAATGGTAATGGCAGTACGTTGAACAAGAAAATACGGGATGATAAGATAGCATGGATAGACGGAAGGGAGGAAAACTGTGAAACAATTTCGTCTCATATGACGGCCGTAAATTCGTTGATGCGAGAGTGCAATGAGTTAATCGATGAATACGAGATTGAACACAGAACGAAGGTAAGAATCTTTTAAAGTTTTTTCCTTTCCATTCAATTTTTTGACTAAATAATTCCATTTCAGTCAAACATCATATCCTCGTTCCCGTTTTTAGGCCGCCGTAGCTAGAAAACGTGAATTAATTTGATTCCGCCATGTTGTTTAATCAGTTCGCGTATAAGGGATTAAATAAGACTTAAAGCTTAACATAGAAAATCTTTTGTGTATACACTTTGGAAGGGAGACTATAAAGCTTATAAGTGAATAAACCAAAGGAAACCGGCAAATTTCCCTGGCTTGGTTTGTGACAGGTACAAAATGTACGCGTTCTCCGTGCCTCCCCAGGTGATAGGTTGATGGTCTACGTGCGTGCCGCATATCACGTACGCGTTGATCTTAGACGTGATTGTACAACTTTAGTTTTACAACATGTAAACATCAACAGGAACTTCGGTTACATTTAGGTAATTTCAAAGGAGTTCTAAGTTTTATCAAGTTTCAAGTCCCTTGGACTTTGATTCAATTGACACCTTTCACCTTGGTCTATTCAACTCAACCCATATTAGAGAGGGTTTGCCTATAATCTGGAATCTGGAATCTGGAATCCGTGTCAAAAATAAGCAAACCACACAGATGCAAACCGTGCACACGTTTACATGGCTGTCATTAAACTTTCTGATTGCTGGCTATTCATGAAAATACATTGTAGTCAGTCATAAACTCAAAACAGCCTCCCATGGTTGTCCTTTAGTTTTTTTTTTCAAACTTTGAGTTGTCAGTCTTCGCTGCAGTGGCCAGCTGGCTAGTAACCACAGCTCTCTGTTTAGTGTGTATGCTCAGTTGTTGAGACGCCTTTAAATATGCACATGTTGTGCACACATTTTTCTTTGTTACTCATTGCCATCAGTTTCCTTCTGTGGTATGGTTTTGTAAAAATTTAAAATCTCCATTTGAATAAGCAGCCGCCAACAAGCATGAATTTTGCATATTGCACAAGCAACAATGAATGCTATCATATTTCAAATATTGCTTGCATCATAAATTAATATGTACTCAATAGCATAGATATAAACATCAGATCTTGAATCTAAAATATTTTGTCAATTGATTGAGATCAGAAACCCATAGACCACTTTCATAATGGCGGCCGATTTATTTATTCTTTTATATGTATGTTAATTAGCCTCACTGGCCTCATTTTAGAGTAAAAATTCTTTTGAATTCTGCACATGTTACCGAGGCCAGTGAGGCTAATTAACATACATACAAAAGAATAAATAAATCGGCCGCCATAATGAAAGTGGTCTATAAGTGGGTTAAAACGTGCAACTGTCTCGTGTACGCTTCAAAATGAGCTTCCAATAAATATTGTTCAATTTGCCAAGCCGTACTTGGAAAATTAAGATAAAAATATTAACCATTCAATTCGCTATAACAACTTGCTTTCAATCTCGAGGGACAGAGGGGTTTCCAAATATGGTACTTGGTAAAAAATGAATATTCGGAAGCTGTGAATGTGCGTTACATGTTTCAACCCACTTATGGGTTTCTGTCAAGATTTAATGCCACTTATTAAAGAAAAAGCTAACTAAGCTGATGAATTGAATATTATTTGTTCCAAAAAATCTTAAATGTTACTCTACTAAACAGCATTTTAAAAACAAACTTTGCAAGAGTTCTAATAATATCATAAGTCTCCCTTAAGTAAACAAGTGGCCTTGAATCCTTTTTCCTTCTTGAGTAATCAGGATTTCAATCTAGGTCTGTGGGAAGAAAAAAGACACTATCGCGAAAACCTTTTATTTCAAGTGTTCTTGTTTTGCAATTGATGCTGACTTCCTAATTACAGCCAATGTAAATGAGCAAAAAAATCTTGCTCATTTTGCAATTGCCAAACATATTTGTTCAGAAAATTTTCAATTACTAGTAGTGCCAGTCTAAACAAGCGGCTGTACTTCAAGTACTATCATTTCACAGATCTTTAAAGGCGAATTTATTTTTATCAAAGTTTCTATGGTGCGCCGATTAATGTTGAGCTATGTCTTTGCAAGCGAAAGTTCGTAAGGTGTTTTTCTTTTCCAAAGCAGACTTCTCAAATGTCACTTGGTAACATCATGGCAAAAAAAAGCAAAATATTGATTACTGGTAAATACTCTGCCTTTTCCATGAGGTATTAAATGATATCAATTTTTTTTTTTGCAAGCCAAAGTTTTGTTTGAAGTAAAGTTGCCGCAGGCATTAATCTGGTTTGATTTTGAGTAAATATGTGCCAGCAACACTGTCTTCAATTCCATAGCATCGTAGACATGATTAATTACTAGCTTCTTTTCAGAAAACTAGACCCGAGCGAGCAGTGGAAATTGAGTCTAATAGCGTTACGGCAAGAAAGTATAGTTTACATCTAGTTATATCTCAGGTAAAGGTGTCGAGGCATTCAAACATGACCTTTGTGATTCCTGTGAATTAATGAATGAATGAATGTGATTATCGCTGTTAGACAGCAACTGAAGGAGCCAACTTTACCACAAACCCATATTAGACCTACAGTATAGGGGTTTCCCTACACCATGGAATCCGGAATTACTATTGATTAACAAATAATCAAAAATAAATAAGCATACTTCTAATAAATGCTTTGACTGTTGTATCTTGGCTTTTCTATTTAAGAGAAGCAATATTTAAATTAAATTGCATCATGTACAGTACACTTAGCCTTTTCCTAACAATATTACAACTTCTCCTTTTTCTGATAATAGAAAATCATCAAGTGTGAATTGACACATTCCAGGCATGCTTACAAGTCCGAAAGATGATTACTGCTAATCTGGGTTTAAATCTTAACCAAGGGCCGGTACCTTTCTTTTGTTTAAAAGCATTTTTGCAATGAATTGATCATTCTCTCTGGTAGTTTGTCAAAGTAAAATTGTATCTTGTATTTTGAAAGGGCAAGCCCAATTAGCTTTTTCTGGAAATTTGAACCTGATACATTAGAAACTCGTTGTGTAATGCTGTTCTCAAAACTCAACATTTTACAAAAAATGTATGGCTCATTAGCGCTTTTGTCCCCAGCAATTTTGCAGATTTGGATAGCTGATATTTTTGTATTGTTTAAAACACGAACAGCAGTTTTTTTTTCAAGGTAAAATTTTTTAGACTTGATAAAACACATGCTGTGAGTGTTTTCAATGACTTCAAATACATTCTTCTAAAAGTGTGTCCCTAAGGAGCACAAACAATTGCGCTTTTGTGCAAAGAGGAAATTAGCATACGAGAAAAACAAGTAGATTGATTACCATACAATGCATGTGCCACATAATATAGCGACTGGCTTCGCAAAGTGAGCATGGTTTTGACTCCTGTTGAAAGTTTTGGGATTTTAAAAGTTTAGCGGAAAAAAATAATAATGAAAGTTGACAGGTACGGTGGATAAAACGTCTGACAGTTTTTTTCCAGTGGTAGAGAATGAGTAGAAATAAGCAGCTTGCATCTTTGAACCACTCGCCGTACCAATCTTCACATTGTGACCCCTAAAAGGTACAACAAGCACCCCCGTCATTTTTATATGGGAGTCTCCCCCCCCCCCCCCCCCCCCCCCCCCCTGGGTTTTAAATGTACAGTAAGTCGATAAAAGTAAAAGACAATCCCCCTCTTTGAAGCACTCTGTTTGTGCAGTTTTTGAATTTTAACAAAAACGATAAATTTGCTTGGCCTGACAGTTTTCAGGGCGTAGTCCACTCTATGTGACCCTTTATCTGAACATAACGAGAACTAATTGAAAAACGTTTTGGTCAACGAATGTCAATACAATAAAATTACTGAATAGTCATTTGGGAAACTTGATTTTTTGACACAAGGTTGATGCTGGGCAGAGCATGGCCTTGATTATATAATTGTTACATGTCTGTGAAGACCAAAGTTTTAATAAATAGTTTCACTAACAACAAAATAATTTTTGTCTTTGTCGAAAGCAGGCTATGATTGCATGTTACCCTGGCCAAGGCACAGGATATAAACGGCATGTTGATAACCCAAGTCAGGATGGTCGGTGCATAACAACATTATACTACCTTAACCCAGACTGGACAGAAGAGGTTAGTGAATTTTTTGTAACCCAATTATGCACTTATATTTGTTACTTATCTCGTAACCCAATTATGCACTTATATTTGCAACTAAAGATTTTGCTTTTGCCACTAAAATTTGTCTATTAGTCGCGATTTTGTGACTGTTTTACAGCCTAGCTTATAAAGGAATTATATTCAACAGTCTTGTGTCTTACTTGTTACTGGTAGTTGTAATTTAATCTAAAAAATTCTGTGAAATTCACATTGAATGTTGCGTGACTTATTGTCGATTTCATGCTCCATTAACGCGGTTTCCAAGAAATGTATCACGGGCGCACTTTTTCAGACTTTATCAGAAATTTCTCGTTTCTCATTTCCGGTTACGGTAGTAGTAGTTAGTTTTTTTTTGCGACTAAATTTAAGAAATTACTCGCAAATTGTGATTGAGAATTTTTTTTCATTTCGAGCCCTGAGGTGGCATGATTATGATGCCATTGATGTTTACCTTGAGTGCTCGGCACATTTATCAAATTATCAAATGCTTTGTGGTGCTATATAACAAATCACTCAATGACTGATCCCTTGGGAAACAGTGAATTTTGTTTCCCAAGAATCTCGATGTTTCCCTTGACTTTGTCTCGGGAAACATCGAGATTCTCGGGAAACAAAATTCACTGTTTCCCTCGGGACCAGTCATTAAGTGTTTATTGTTCATTTTTGCAGAAAGGAGGTATTTTAAAACTGTATCCAGGTGCGGGAGAAGAGTCAGTTCGCATTTTGCCCATACTGGACAGATTATTGCTTTTTTGGTCAGATCGCCGAAATCCTCATGAAGTAGAACCATCTCACGATGTGAGGTATTTTTTTTTTACATCAACCAACCCAAATTGTATCCTTGGTAGTCTGCATGCATTGCATAGTAATTTCTTATTGACAAATGAGGTATATGGATGAATTTCTTATTGTTGTATTTGGGAAAAGTTGAAAAAATTTTAACACAGTTGTGTAGAATAATAGGAGATTTTGTAATGACTGAGAATTAAAGGATTGACCTTTTCACTTTTACAGATTTAAAATGCATTATAACTATTGTTAAATGCAGGGATGTAGCTAAGAGTCAGCTACCAGCTAATTTCACCAGCTGAAAGAGAACTTATCACCGGCTGAAATTTCACTAAAAAACAAAGACTTGGGGTGATTTTGAAGGTGCACAAGCCAGAAAAACCGGCTGGGCTTGTTAATGAGCCTGCTCAGTTTTTTCTTAGCTACACCCCTGTAAATGTACAGTACCACAGTGAAGTACTGTTTAACTATAAATAGATTTCATTTCATTGGCAAAACTTAAAAACTTCAATCATACATATAGACTTGTGTCACCTAAAACCACAGATAATTACTGCTAACCAAAATTTATTTCAAATGAATGGGCCCTGGGAGCCGTTTCTCAAAAGACCCGGTAATTACCGGGCCCGGAAAGCTGTTTTATTTTCATTGAAGATTGAGGTTTCAAAAGTTTTGCAGATAATACGATAAAACTATCAGTTAGCAAAACAAAATGGACTGGTTTGTTCACTAGGACCTGCGCTTTTATTCTTTAGATTTTGATTTCAATATTTGGCTTCAGGGCCCGAAAAGTTACTGGGAGTTTCGAGAAACAGGCCCCTGATGTATGATTTTGAATTAGTACCCAACAAATAATTTAATTAAGCTCTTGCCCTTTCCTTTTCAGATATGCTATTACACTCTGGTACTTTGATAAGAATGAAAGAGCCAATTTTAGAAGTAAGTGTTAACGCATTTATTCTACATGTCGTTTTAGAACTTATTTTTTTGGGATATATTCTGGTCATTCCAAAAACAGGATACCTCAAAACATTTGCCAATTCCTCTCAGAAAATATGGAAGGAAGTTGCTACTTTGACGTGTACCAGGAAAATGTTTGGTGTATGAATGTAAACAACATAGTTAGCATATTCTGATCTTGGAATGACTGCATAATAATTTGTATTATGGTGGACAAATACAGCTTGAAGTTTGAGACTCACCAAAGTTCTGGTATATTTGCATTTTAAGCTCTATATCCCACTCCACACAACTTATTTCTTAGGTTTTTACTATCAAAAAGTAAAAATAATGAACGAAACAGCTGTTAAGGTGGCTCCAAAGAGTTTTTTTTTTTGGGGGGGGGGGGGGGGGGGGGGCGCAGGGGTCACACTTCCCTTTTAGAATGCACTTATACATTATCTTACTTTAGCTCAATAAATTTTAATTTGATACCAGATGTTATGCTTGGATGAAAGTTTTGGACAATGTTCTTTTTATCCTAATCAGCATTTCCATAGCAACAGTAAACAATGTTTCATAAGAATGGGGTCATGGCTCATGTACGACGACCTGACTGACGTCATAAAACCTAACACAATACATCACAATACAGTCGCTCTGTATTTTTATGGTTTCTTAATGTATGTCTGTTTCTTTCTTCATATTTTAGAGAGGCAAGAAGCTCAAGAAAAGAAAGAAGCAACCAACAACACACAGGTAAATGAACAGAAGTAAACTTGTGCATCAAAATTCAAGAAAAATCCCAAATTTAATTTTGTAAAATATTAAACAACAAATGGTACCATATACAAAAGTGCTGCCAAAGAGGTTTCATTTGGATGGTCACACCATAGGATTTCATGTATAGATTTGAAAGTTAGAATTGCATTACATATCTCCATGATAGGCCCTATGCATGATGATGTCACCAGCTCAAAATTAATCACCAAGTCTCGTTTGTACGAAATTCCTTGCAACCTTTAACAAGTTCACATTGTTTTTGAGTGGGTATTCTTTTCAACTTTGCTCCTTTGAGAGTACATTGATGAGGTTGTCGCAGGTTTACACAGTGAAAAACGAGGCTTGGGGATGAAATTAGTTAGTGTGACGTAAATGTGCATAAGGGCTATTGACTCTGAGAATGAAAGGGTGAAAATATTGATCACAGTGGATGAAATTGTACGGTAACGGTTGTTTTTTGTTTTCTTTGACAGGAGAACGGCAACCAAGATGAAAGTAAACAAGAAGACATGGAAAGAGCAGAATAGTATTCATGTTGTACATACAGAAGCTAACATTGTGGCAATTATTTTCTAGTGACATCGTTGGACTAAATGTTGGTCACACCAATGATAAACTACCTTATTACATAGAATTTTCTTGACATTTAATTTTTGTGATTTTTTGAAAAATGTGATGTAGCAAAAACAGAAGAAATTTGCCTGTCTACATTATGAAGTAGACATGGTTAGAAGAAATGTTCAGCAAATTTTGCAAATTCACAAAAATTTATTGTTGTAAAATACATCGCCTTTTCAAAACTGCAAAATTAAGCTGTCACCAAAAATTTCTGTAATAAGGTAATCACTGAATCTCTTTATGCTAAAACTGTTGCTTTGAATCAAAGTGTGCATATGAAAAGAGAAGATAACACTCTAAATACATGTTATGCAATCTTAATACAATAAACAATCTAACCCATACTTTACGATAAATTAAGGTGGCTCTTTAAAACAACTTTAATCAATCAATCAATCAATCAGATTCTCTGTAAAGAGGAAAATTCTATGGTGATTTAGAGGGATTTTTGAGGCTGACATGGAGCAGTTCTTGATTGGCTGTTGACAGTCATAATATGTGCTGATTATGTTTTCAAAGGTTAACCAAAAACCAGTTGTGGCTTGGTTTACACACTTGTGATCACTTTTCTCATTGTCATATTTGTATTATTTTGTTTTTGTTCAATGTGTTTCAATACATTATTTTTCTTTGACAAGAGTAGGCTAAATTTTTTCAAGTTTTTTCCATGTCTTTTAAAAATTTCTGTGTTTTGTTTTTCCTTTAAGAACTTATCTTATGCAGCTGTATCTTCTTTTTTTAGGTTCAAACAATCATTTTGCATGATTGAAGGTACTTAAAGGGACATTTTTACACAGATTCTGCTGTGTTTTGGTCAAGCTCAAACATAAAATTGTTCTTTAAACACCAAGAAGAAAATATCAAGTGATTTATTCAAGGAATAACAAACCATAATACGTTTTTCTGTGATTTTTCCATGACACTTGGGAGGAACTTGACAAAATTGGCCAATTTTTTCAAGTTGCAATCCATTTCTATCCTGGCCATCCGCAGCCAAAGATAACGAATACTAGTTTCTATGCACTGGTATATTTGTCAACAAAACTGGACCATTATTTGTAGGTTTCCATTGAAACAAATATGTTTTTTGGCTTTTCGACGTGATACTAAAAATAGGTGACATAGCCCCTTTAACAGTAAATTATGAGCGGAGTTTTGACCAGAATTATTAGCCAAATCCTAGTGAGATAGCACCTTTAAAATGCTACTTCAATCTTGTGACCACATTGTAAAGCATACTTTATTATAATAAATGGTACTACAGGAAACTACCATTCCAAAACTTTAAATTTTGGTATTTTTAAAATTGTGTAGATTTTGGAGCTTCATTATCCAATTATTGTTTCAGGAATAACTTCAATTCTTTAGCAAAAAACTTCACTACACATGATTTTGCATTCTTGGAGCCACCTTAAATTTCCAGGCACTTTGATATGAAATAATATTTTACTTGGAATGACATTGGATTTTTGTGTGTATATGTTGCAGTTAATTTTTTATCTCAGGTAATTTTTATTTGTCCATTGTTTTTGGGTATGGTAATATATGCTAATGAATTTGAAACAAAGAAAAAACAAAAATTACCTGAAATAAAAAATTAACTGCAACATATATATAGTATATGCATTACATTGTGAATATCAGTATTGTTGTGCAGTCCTGGGGTGGAGTGGGGTGGGGGGGGGGGGGGGGGGGGGGGGACTTAGGTATAATAGTGATGGACAGGTGCAAGGTTTAAAGTTATTAATTTTTGTCATCCAAGCACTCTTTGGGGTTAGAAATTGTGTGGTGACTTTTGGGGTGAAATATTTTGGAAAGGACTTCACTTGGGGGTTGGAAAAAATGGTAACCGTTTTATGCAGAGAGAAGAGGGACTTTTTGGAGATTACATTCTGGACATTTTTAGGTCTGGTTTTACTTAATGTGACCTTTTAGGGGATCTAACAATTTGGCCTGATTTGCACCTCTTTGCCACTATTATAGCTAAGTACCTACCCTGTGGTTGTGGTTAACATTCCTTAGAATAACTCTGAAATAGGAATGCAATGAAAAGTTTGCAATAATTGACAATTAAAAGATCATACAGTGATCTGTAAAATTATAAGCAGTGAAAGAGATGGTAAGATTCATACCGCAACAAAATGTTAACAAAATTCCAGTATAAAATGATTCTGTGTATTGTTTATTCCTGGTGGTCGTACTTGAGAATGTGCTCTTTGGATAATTTTCGCTTCAATTTCCTTGAAGAGTTTTTATACATATATAATATAATAATACCTTATTAATTTGCTTTGTTACATGTACAGCTAGCTTGGCAAATGAATACATAAGCATGTACACTTGATTTTTCTATTGCAGCTAGTAACATGTACATGTAAGTTATTTTTAGCGGCCCTCTTGTTTATAAGTACTATTTATGCAAAATACAAAAAAATCCCCCAAAAAGTCCCATGAAGGACAGAATCTTCCAGTTTTGTTAGTTGAAGTTAGCTCCAAGCGTTTTTGCTAGAAAATGTTAGCCTGCTTGGTGGAAGTAGAAAAAAAAAAGGTATACACCACTTTCATAATGGCGGCCGATTTATTTATTGTTTTATATGTATGTTAATTAGCCTCACCGGCCTCGTTTTAGAGTAAAAATTCTTTTGAATTTTGCACACGCCAACGAGGCCGGTGAGGCTAATTAACATACATATAAAAGAATAAATAAATCGGCCGCCATTATGAAAGTGGTGTATTACCCTTTCACTCTGGTGGTAACCAATTTCAAAGTTATACCCTTTCACTCCTAGAGTCAATAATGGAGACATATAGTGTTGTTCTAACTTTTTAGTTTGTCAACAAAATCCTATGGTGTGACCATTCAAATGAAACCTCTTCAGCAGAAGTTTTGCATGGTACCATTTGTTCTAACTTTTGAGTCTGTTGATGAAATCCTATGGTGTGACCATTCAAATGAAACCTCTTCAGCAGTAGTTTTGTATGGTACCATTTGTTTTTCAATATTTTACAAAATCAAGTTTGGAATTTTGATTTTTGGCACTCTAGGAGTTAACTCTTTTACTCCCAAGAGTGCCGAAAATAAAAATTCAAGAATAATTTCAAATTTCGTTTTATAAAATATTGAAAAACAAATGGTACGATTTAAAAGTACTGACAAAGTGTCATTTGAATGGTCAGACTGTAGAATTTCGTTGACAGACTCAAAAGTTTGAACTGCACTACTTGTCTTCATTATTGACTCTGCGAATGAAAGGGTTAAAACTCTGTTTTCTCTTTGTAAAATATTAAAAACTAACAGTAGGTCAATAGCGATGAGTGGCGGCAGTATTTGCAGGCTCAGAAAAATTTTGCTCAAAAGCTTTTATTTGAATAATAAAAAAGACTCGTACGTTAAAGCTAAACACGGTGTATCAAGAGTGACGGGGTTACACATTTTTCTTTTCTTTTTTTCTACTTCTGTGATACCACAGCAGTAATATACTGTAAACAAAGTAACAAATTATTATATTGTAATGAACTATAAAATGATGCATTTTAATTCAAGGAAAATGTTTGACATTTCTTTGTATTGTGTACTTAAAGAAGTTAGGGTAACAATGGACTTGATGCAATAAGCAAAAACTAATAAATTGTCCAAGTGACCATAAAGTTGTTGTCGTCTGTTTTATTGTTGATGATTATTTTGTTGTTTCTTGACCAGTTGGTTGATTAAATTATTGACTGACTGGCTAACTGATTGAAGTTTGTTGCAGGGTCAAAATATTATTGTAGTTTAATGGGGGAAGTTGGGAAGGTTGTGAAAATGAATAGCATCAGTGGGGAATTACATCAATGTTCTCCTTATATAAAACAGAAATAATTAGTTGAATTTCTGAGAACCCCCCTACCCCCCTATCCAATGTTGGGATCTCAGCGAACAATTACGCGCTAAACATGTCCCGTTATACACAACATTGTAACAGGGGGAGGGGAGAGAAAGAGAATAATAGTGAAAACTACTAATCTTCCCAACACTTTTGTCTATGATTGTAGATCTGAGAATAGAGTTACACCTGCTTATAAGACCAGCATTTTTCCAAGTTGGCCTAAAAATTTCAGATGCCATGCTACTCTTCAGAACCTCTAATTTCATTGGACCTGGGTATCACGCAGATGTATTGTTTTCAGGGCTAGGGTCCATTGTTCTGTTGTTTGTTCTATTGTTTACTCAGCCAATCCTGTGAGGCGTTCCGTGACGTACATGCCTCTTAAAAAGGTTTCGTATATAATTGGTGTCTACTGAGAAGTTATGAGGCTATTTAGGTACTAAAACCCAAAATCAAAATTCAAGGAAAATCCCAAATTTCATTCTGTAAAATATTGAAAAACAAATGGTATCATGCAAAAATACTGCCGTGCCGAAGAGGTTTCATTTGAATGGTCACGCCATAAGTTTTTGTCGACATACTCAAAAGACATACTACACTACATGTCTTCATAATTTACCCTGAGGGTGGAAAGGTTAAAAAGGTTCTTATTTTTTAAGGGAAAAAGTGCCTGTTGCTGCTCAGAAAACTAATTCAATATGGGTGTGGTTCCTTGCTTCTGTGTCACAAACGTAGGCATGTCTAAGAGTATCGAATGGTCCCCTAAAATTTTCAAGTGCTCGCAAAATGTGGCCTTTGCTCGATTTGTTCGCTCGCTCGTTCACTCGATTTGAGTGCTCGCTTGCTCGTGCTCGCAAAATTTTCGCAATATGCTCGTATGCTCGGATTCTCGTTAAAATTAGCTCGATTGCTCGAAATTTCGTAAATCTTGCTTTGTAGGTTTCTTGGTGCAGAAATAAATGTGTGCCATCAAATGTACAATTCAATCGGAATATTTACAGAGAAATTTGCTAACTGCTCGTGCTCGCAAGAAAAAACACCGCGCGCGCATGCTCGCAAATAATGCTCGCAAAGACCATTCGATACCCCTCATATTCCTCGCGCGTTCGCGTTTAAAAAATAACCAGTGTCTCGCGCGACTAGCATGTAATGTGCAGAACCAAGAGCTTGGCAGAACGTATTCGCAATAACAAAATATCCTTAAAGTGTATATGGCAGATATTTTTTTATTTGCTTGATGGAATCTACATGGCGTTCTGATAAGAAAGTCGGACAAATTTTTTCGATATTGATTTTTCTTGTCCTTAATTTAGCCGTCTAAAAACGTGAAATTTCACTTCCGGTGCGTTACAAAACCGCGCAAAAAGAAAGACTGGAAATAGTCCGCTGTGACGTCAATACCAGAATTGTATAAGTGAGTGGTGAAATCAACTTGCTTTGTGTTCTTCTCGACGAGCAAACTTGGACACAAAACCACGTTTTTAAAAATAATAACTTTAGTTACAGCATTGCCACAAAGAGCGTTCCCTTCAATAAAAACAATCCTTTCGCACTTTCATTATTCGCCAATATCTTTGTTAAATTTTAGCGAAATCGGCTTCCAAACGTCCACGATATGTTTTTCAAAGTGACACTCCTGCCAAAATTTTGCCTTATGAATTTATTCATGGAAAGGTATCCCCCCGCGACCTTAAACATTTCAATGTAGAGGACCACTTAAACACTGTGATAGTGGTAACTTTCTTTCCGGATCTCCTTTATAAAGGCATGCGAATACTAGACGTCACTCAAAGTGTAGATTAGCTTGTAGATTAACCATTTAAAATGCAAGTTTCAAAAGAACCTGCTATAAAAGTTTGAAGAGTGTCCTGAGGAACGAGGTTGGGCGCATCAAAATGATATGGAAACCAGTGTGGGAAATGCTTCAGTCACTCACAAATTCTAAAAAAACACAAACTAAAACACAGTGGAAAGAAACCTTGTGGCAAGTGTTTTACTCAAGCGGGAAATCTAAAGAAACACAACCGAACACACAGGAAAGGGACGTTTACTTTCGAGGAACATGACAATGTTTTTAGTATCAGTAAATTATTAACCGACATTAAACAGATCAAACAGGAGTGAAGCCGGCCTTGTTTGTCTGGAAATAAATGTTGGCGGGAATTTTTCTTTAATTTTTGAAGGATCATGCAGTTATAAATAAAATAATAATTTTTGTGAATTTCGCTGGCTTTCCAACAATCTGCTAAAAAAAGTAGGATCCCACTAAAATAAATCGCCTGAACCGCTACAGCGAAAAAAAAATCTGCGAAAATTTACTCCATTTTAAAAAATACCAACTTGCATCAGTACCAGGTCCCAGATGGAAGAATGAGAAATAATCTTTATTGACTGATCCTGTAAATGACAGCTGCTTATAAACTCTGTCTAACACTACACTCCAAGCGTCCGTTCCATTGGATACGGATTTGAAAAGACTACTGATGGTCAGCGGAGGACATAACAACGGTACACTTCGGCGCGCCCTGGCGCAGCTCTCGTACACAGTCTCCGGCGGTTAAGAGGGCCAATCGGCTCTGGGGACGAAAATGCGTCGTATGATATCGTGGTTTGAAGTCTTTGCAGCTCACTTATTCACTGTTTTGCTTCAGTTTATGTAAAAAAAATTGCAAGAGGATATGTTTAGAGGGTGTTAAGCAATTTTTTCAGGTACGTTTAATTTAAGTCGTTAAATTTCCTTCGATATGAACAGGTCGATTCCAGTCTTCATTCCATGTGTGTTTATTCTTGGTTTTCACTTGACGTCATCAAATTCGAACATCATAAATCGTAATGCCTTCTGAATTTATATGTCCACCAGGTTGAAGATGACTTAAAAATAAATATTTTCACAAGTCTCCAACCTGGTAGTGTCTATCGTTTTGAAAATACAGCATTTTGAATTTCTGACTTTTCATCCTACGTGACACCAACATGGCGTCCGTGACAAAGCTTTTTCCTATGTAAGAAAGGCCTCTCCTCGTGATTTTTAGCACTTTGGGCAGTTAAAGTATTAGGAAGGCAGTTTATGCGAATGAATAGTAGTTCATGAGAGAAAAGTAATCGCTTTCAGAGCGAAAGTGAAGTCCAGGCCCCGGTTGTTCAAAAGGTGGATAGCACTATCCACCGGATAAATCACTATCGAGTGGATAACACAATTGGTTTAGTTAATACTTATTCACTGGATAGTGATTTTTCCGGTGGATAGCGCTATCCACCTTTTGAACAACTGGGGCCAGATGTTTTTATTAATTTCTGGCGGCCATCTTGGTGTCCCAAGATGGTGTTTCCATACAGGATCATGTGTCTTATAAGGGGGCCTTGACCGACATATCGACCAACATATTGGCCGATATATCGGTCGATATATCGGTCGATAGTGGTTGACAGTCGGTCGACAGTCGGTCGATACATTGACCGATAGTCGGTCGATAGTCGTTCGATTATTGGTCGACTGTCGGTAGACTATCGGTTGAATATCGGTCGAGATGTTGGCTGTGACATATCGGTCGAGTATTGGTGGGCTATTGGTCAAGTGTCGGTGGAATATCGGTCAAGTGTCGGTGGAATATCGGTTAAGTGTCGGTGGAATGTTGGTCAAGTGAAAAAATTTTATAAATAATGATAATGCATTTATATAGCGAAGTTTCCGTGTTAACTGACAGGATTTTAGTTTAGTTAGTTTTAGTTATCCCAGTATTATTTCACTCTAGTTGCAAAAATCAAAAACACTTGAAAAAAATAATCACTATGCGGAAAATACGTCGCAATTATCCAGCACAAAAGTAGTTCTATTTAGAAGAAACTGATAAAACTCTACAAAACAACGACAACAGTCATTCGAAGCTGTCATTAACCATTTTATGACGTGATTAAAATCGCTACAGCAGGCTAAAAAAGCTACCAGAAACTGCTACAGACAAGAGGAATTTCAACACTGCGTGATTGAAGGCTGCTTATCCTTTAATCACATAGGGTTAACTAAAGCGCAATAAAATCGTTCGTTTAGAAACGTTTCATAGGCAATCAAATTTATGGATAAAACATCAGAAACAGAAACATCATTATTGGATACAAAGGCGAGAGATTCAAAGTAGAATCAGTAGTTTATCCAGCGTAACATTTCAATACACAATCAGTGTTCTTACCAGGATTTTCTGCACTGGGGTCCACAGGACCCATAGAGAAGCTAAAAGGGGGTCATGAGGAAGAAAAGCGGATCACAATTTTTAGACACAATTTTTTAAGAAAGAACTAGTGAGCAGCACGTCTGTGGACTTTTAGAGTTGTAAAACGATTTTATTTTCTCCTACATATGTACGCGTTTCATGTGACTAACGCACACTTCATCGGGAAGTTTTACAATACAACATAAGTGGTCTGTATATATACAGTACCAACATAAGAGACTAAAATAAATTTTACATTACGTAAAACCGCACTTGCGTGTAGGAAACAGGCGGTGTGCAAGGCGCGACATATTTTATGCGTGACATAACTATTTGGGCCCACAGTTTTAGCTAAAACTGACGAAGTGTGCGTTAGTCACACGAAACGGGTAGAGGAGAAAATAAATCGTTTTACAACTCTAAAAGTTTGCAGACGTGCTGCTCACTAGTTCAATCGTAAAAAAATCTGCTTCTTTGCGCCCTTGGGACCCCTTGGGCTTATAATAGTGTGGCATTCCCTTAAAAAGTGCGGCAATATCGCAATGCTACGGTCTGGTAAGAACACTGCACAATCAGTATGTATACTGACATTTTTCATCGTATCATCCACCAGGTAGAAAATTCTTCTAAACTAAGTAGTAAGCTTAATAGTAAGGACGTCTGCATTGGAGGCTAACTGAAGAGAGACTACATACAGAACTTTATTAAGACCGAAAACTAGCCCTGCAACAAAAACAGAAGGAAAATAAAAAAATCGTGCCTTTTGTAAGGTGGGTTTTGTCGCGCTTTCTTTACACAATAATATTATATTATATAATGTTGACCGATACTTGGTGGTGTATCGGTGTACTATCGATGGAGTATCGGCAGAGTATCGGTGAACTATCGGCGAACTATCGATCAGGTATTGGTTTAATGTCGGTGACCTACCAACTATATTGGCCGATATACATAGCGACCGATATATCGGTGGAGTATCGACCGACAGTCGACCGATATATCAGTCGACAGTCGGTCGATAGGCAACTGACTGTATATCACATATCGACCGATATATCGGTCGACAGTGGGTCGATATATCGGCCGAGGCCCCCTATAAGACACATGATCCTCCATGCAAAGCTCTGTAAATTTGAGTCGCATGCTTCGACAAATAATTCAACAACGGGATACTGCACAGATCTGAGAGCGAAGTTGTTTGTTTGTTACTCTTTTATAACATTACAAATTATTGGCTTCTTTCACTGAATCGTTTCGATTTTAAAAAATTATATCTTGGTGTCCGTTGGAGGGACACCAGGACGGCGTTTCCATACAAAGCTCTGTAAATTTGAGTCGAATGCTTCGGCCAATTATCCAATAACGGGATACTGCACAGATCTGAGACTTAGCGAAGTTGTTTATTTGTTACTCTTTTATAACATTACAAATTATTGGCTTCTTTCACTAATTCGTTTCGATTTTAACATTTTATGGCGTGACAGTGAAAACCAAGAATGTATGACACCAAAGATCGCCATTGGCTTATCTTCGGCATGAGATTCACACAGAATACAGACAAACAGAAATTCCGCTGGGAAATATTCGTAATGAAAAGCTGTTGTAGACATTCCGCTAGCTCCACTCTGACCACTGTCGACAGACCTCTGAGGTGAGAGTTTGCCTTTTTTCAGGAATTACAGCTACAAAAATTGTGTTTAGGGTTTTCCCTGACACCATGTTGCAAGCAACATATCTACAGTGAACACAGCAAAGAGTGTCTAAAGCCATCCATACTACCTGGCGGTACCAATCAATGAAAATCAATCATTGATTGCAATCAATGGAATCAATAATAATCAATAATAATTATTGATTAATATTGATTGATTCAACCAATCAATAAAAATCGATACTCACTCTCCGGAACATCTTAATTGCTATTGATTATTATTGATTTTTATAGATAATCAATAATTTATTACACAACAGTTAATCCTGATCTTTAGGCCGGACATCTGGTAACGTTGGACGCATCATATACCACGGATATATGTACGAGTGATTGCACACGCACATTCCTAGTACACAACACACTTCTACCCAGACTTCCCATGTAATGTTGATTTTGTTGAAGCAAGATCAAGTTCAACTATTGATATTCTGCATCGTTAAAGTCTACCATGAATGCCCTTTTGAAGTGAATGTTGGTGAAACGTTTTTCGCCTTTAAAAAGAGAGAAGAACGTAGGAATGCGTTCATAGTTATAGATGATCGTGGGCAGCTAGGCCGTCTTCAAGCTGAACTTCTGCGAATTTCAGTGCATAGTGTGCTGCCAGCACGTTGAGACTTCTTTGATCAGCTTCAAAACCTTGAAACCCAAGATCACAAATGTAGTACAAATTGATTCTGTGTTGTGCTAATACTGAATAGCGGTTGCGAATCGTCACATGTAACTTCGGCTTTAGATTATAGCCATATATAGTTGCGAAAGGCTGATTTACAAGGGGGTGAGATACAAATAATAAAAACTGAAGGCAAGGCTTGATTTGCTGCTGTGACTGTTTTCATGTTTTGTTAATTTCAAGCAATGTCAAAAAATTAGAAATCTGTTTAAGGTGGCTGAACACAGTTTCACTGTACCTATGCGTCATTCATTGTCATTTTAAAACTACTAAAGTCTAGGTGCCCAAATTTGGTGAGGCATACGATTAAGCAACCAGCTATATAGTTTGATATTTTTGTTGAGCTTTTAGGGTGTTGCCATGGCAACATGGTGGATTGTAAATCAGCCTGCAATATTTGGTTTCGTTTATTTTCAGAAAATCTAGTTGTTAGAGTTTGTCCATGAATTGTCTCCAGTAAAATCGTAAAAATATTCGCATGTTAACACTGGTCTCACGTAATTTTAACAGAGGGATCTTCCGTAATTTGTGGTTTAATATGTTTGCATTTTATAAAAATCTCCTTTGTTAGATTTCAAAATTCTGATGGCAGGTGAGTTTGGCATATTTGGAACTATTATTGTGCCAAATTTCGTGAAATTCTAACGAGTTGTTTCGTAGAAATCAGCATGTTTCCCAGGAAAGTCGCTAAAACATCCAGTCACAATTTTTTGGTCAACTGCGCATGCATTGCATTTGACTGGGTTCTCAATCCAAAGACTAAAACGACCAAAAAGGCAGTGTATTTCTTCAATGGTTCCATAAATTATCTATTGATTCAACAAACATTTTTACGAACAACAAATTGTTTAATTTAAGACGAAAAACAACACTTTCTCGATCCATGCTAAGCAAAATAAAATGATCGCTGAATAGGCGCCACATTTGTTTTTCTCAAAACTCTGCACGTGCTGACTCACATAAGCAGCTGAAATTGAAGAATGCGTGCAAACTGTGTTCAGCCACCTTAAATAGCCTTTTTCAACCCGTGAATGCGCTACAGCGTAATGAATGGGTTATCAGAGACGATGTCAAATTCACTCACTCGCTCGATCCATCACTTGGATGTAAACTTTTTCCCCATATCTACGTTGAAATAACATAATGTGGCCTTGACAATTGACCAAATCCCATGTAGTGTAGTGGGTAAATGATGAAACAATAGACCTGGAGGGAGCCGAATGATGTGAATTTGTATTCCCCGACATATTTCCCTGGTTGTCCTAGCCTGCGAGCAGGCTCACTTGTTTGAGGTATCGCGCGAGTATCTTGGCGGCGAAGCCGCCAAAGCGAGCCGGCCAAGCCGGCAAGAAGAATGGGGCGAGGAAAAGTCCTCGCCCCATTCTTCTCGCTCGCTTTGGCGGCTTTGCCGCCAAGATACCCGCGTGATACCCCAAACAAGTGAGCCTGCTCGCAGGCTATGGTTGTCCCGGCACCCCAGGGGCAAGCCAATGACACGAATTACAATAGTCAGCAATTTTTACTGACAAGGTTAACCATTGTAATTTATTGTTGTTAATAAATACTGTACTGTATGTTGTAGGTTAAAATTACTTTAGGTTAGAAATTATTTCAAACTAGGTTAAATTTTATTTTCTTTCGTCTGAGATTATGTTAATGAATCTGGGACAAAGGATAATAAAAATTAACCTAGTTTGAAATAATTTCTAACCTAAAATAATTTTAACCTACAACATATATAATATCAAGGGAGACTGTTGATATTGGTTAGAAACAAAATATTGTTTTGCAGGGGTTTAAGCTTGCAATCTGTATTATTTAGTTATTTCTGTCTGTCCCAGACTTATACATGTAAGGCACTGCAACCAGCGATGGATCTAGGGAAGCGCCCCCACCACACCACCCCCTTAGCTTGTAAAAAAATGAGAGCTGAGGGGCAGAAATGTTTTAGTCTTTTATAGTTTCATTTTACATTTAACCCTAAACCTAATAATAATAGTCTTTATTGTTCAAAAGATAAAAATACTTATCTTATGTTATCGGGTGTTAAAAATAGCGAAATAACATAATGTCTACCATTTGCTTGTTTTCAGATTAATGCTCAAAATTGAAGAACATGCAGATGATAATGTTGCATAATGGTTACAAATTTCAATGAGAGTCTGAAAAATTTAGGATCTAGACAACTTTTTGTATGAACTGAGCAGGTGTACATAAAAGTGGTCAAACCAGTGCAGCCAGTGTCATAAAATGGCAGTAAATTTGAAGTTGCACACGATTACATACAATGAGGAGAAACCTTTTGCATGTGACCAGTGTGGGGAATGTTTTACTCAAGCAGGACATCTAAAGGAACACAAACGAACACACAGTGGAGAGAAACCTTTTGAATGTGACGACTGTGGCAAGTGTTTTACTCTAAAGGGAAGTTTTAGAAAACACAAACTAACACACAGTGGAGAGAAACCTTTTAAATGCGAGCAGTGTGGGAAATGTTTTACTCTATCAGGAAGTCTAAGGAACCACAAACGAACACACAGTGGAGAAAAACCGTTTGAATGTGACCAGTGTGGAAAATGTTTTACTCAAGCAGGAATTCTAAAGGACCACAAACAAACTCACAGTGGAGAAAAAACTTTTGAATGCCACGAGTGTGGCAAATATTTCAGTTGCTCAGGAAATTTAAATCGACATAAAAGACAACACAGTGGGGAGAAACCTTTTGAATGCGATCAGTGTGGCAAATGTTTTACTCGAACAGGAAGTCTAAAGAATCACAAACGAACACACAGTGGAGAGAAACCTTTTGAATGCGACCAATGTGGAAAATGTTTTCCTAGAGCAGGAACTCTAAAGAACCACAAACGAACACACAGTGGAGAGAAACCTTTTGAATGCGACCAATGTGGCAAGTGTTTTACTCAACCAGTACATCTAAAGATACACCAACGAACACACACTGGCGAGAAACCTTTTGAATGCCACCAGTGTGGCAAATGGTTCAGACACTCGGGAAGTCTAAAGGGACATTACAGAATACACAGTGGGGATATGCCTTTTGAATGTGATCAATGTGGCAAGTATTTTACTCTAGCACAAAACCTAAAGAAACATAAACGAACACACAGTGGAGAGAAACCTTTTGAATGCCACGAGTGTGGCAAATATTTCAGTTGCTCAGAAAGTTTGAAAAAACATAAAAGAAAACACAGTGGGAAGAAGCCTTTTGAATGCGACCTGTGTGGGAAATGTTTTTTTGAAGCAGGACATCTAAAGCGTCACAAACAAACACACAGTGGAGAGAAACCTTTTGAATGTGACCAATGTGGCAAGTGTTTTACTCAAGCAGAAAATCTCAAGAATCACAAACGAACACACAGTGGAGAGAAACCTTTTGAATGTGACCAATGTGGCAAGTGTTTTACTCAAGCAGGAAATCTAAAGAAACACAAACGAACACACAGTGGAGAGAAACCTTTTGAATGTGACCAATGTGGCAAGTGTTTTACTGAAGCATTTAATCTAAAGAGACACAGACAAACACACAGGAAAGGGACGTTTACTTTCGTGGAACATGATGATGTTTTTAGTATCAGTGAACTCTTAACTGACATTAAACAAATCAAACAGGAGTGAAGCCTTATTACCTTTTGACAAGTGTTTATGGTTTGACTGGGAAAAGATCATAAGGGAACAAATTGTTTGTCTGGAAATGAATGTTGGAGAGAAATGTTTTTAATTTTTGATAGATCATGTAGTTATAAGTGAAATAATAGTTTTTGTGAATTTCGCTGGCTTTCCAACAATCTGCAAAAGTAGATCCCACTAAAAATAAACTCCAGCAAAAAAAAAAAAGAAAAATCTGAAAAAATTTACGCCATTTACATACCAAGGCATCAGTACCAGCCTAGGTGGAAGAGTGTGAAATAATCTTTATTGACTTATCCAATAAAATAATGACAGCTGCTTATAATCTCTCTCTAACACTACAGTACTATATTTTACGCGGTTGGGAAATTGCATGTTACCATATAGCCATTGAATTGTATAGAAAATTTAAAATTAAAACAATCAAGACAGCATTACATTTCCTTGTTGTTATAATACAAGTACATTGTGTACAGTATATGAAAACAAAAAGTGCTGATGAAGAGGTTTCATTTGAATGGTCACACCATCTTCATTATTTACCCTGGGGGTGAAAATGTTCATGGGGCTATTTACTTTATTTTTAGTATCACTTTGAAAAGCCAAAAAACGTATTTATTTCAATGGAAACCTACAAATAATGGTCCAATTTTGTTAACAAATACTCTACCAGTTCATTATCTTTGGCTGCGGATGGCCAGGGGTCAATTTAATAAAACTTTTACAAGTGTAATTTACAAGTGTAGCCATTGTTTCAGAGCTTGAAAACAATAGCTACACTTGTAAATTACACTTGTAAAAGTTTTATAAAAATTGACCCCAGGATGGAAATGGATTGCAACTTTAAAAAATTGGCCAATTTTTTAAGTTCCTACCAAGTGTCGTGGAAAATTTGCAGAAAAACGTATTATGGTTTGTTCTTCCTTGAATAAATCACTTGATATTTTCTTCCTGGTGTTCTAAGAACAATTTTATGTTTAAGCAACGGTACCTTGTCAACTATTTGGTTTACTTTGATCAAAACAGTGGAATCTGCGTGACAATGCCCCTTTAATTAAGTTCTTATTTTTTAATCGAAAAGTGCTTGTTGCTGGTCAGAAAAGTAATGCAATATGGGTGTGGTCCCAATACTCCGGGCTCAAAGTACTGATGAAGAGGTTTCATTTAAATGGTCACACCATCTTCATTATTTACCCAGGGGGTGAAAATGTTAAATAAGGTTTTTTCAATCGAAAAGTGCTTGTTGCTGATCAGAAAACTAATGCAATATGAGAAATTGAATACAAACTGCGGTGATAAACATATTGAACTTATTCATTTTTGATAAAACTTGACGTTTCGTATGCTACTACATACATTTTCAAAAGTGACCGTTACAGTGTTGAAAACTATACTTATATAGTAGTGAAAAGGGACTGGGACCGAGATTAAGTACAAAACTTAACAGTTGATCTATAAAAAGAAACAGCTAATTAATAAAGCAACAGCTTCTCGCTACTGACGTTTGCATTTAAAAGCTGGCTTCAGTTCTTGTATAAGCAATGTTTCTTTGATTTTACAGTGGAAATCAGTTTTGCCCGACGCTAAGATATCAAAATGATCCCACTTGATGTTATGTCCAGTGGTGTTGACATGGTCAGCAATGGCTGATGTGTGGTCATGCTTAGCGAGGGCCTTAAAATGCTCAGTTTTTCTATCATGAAGCCGTCGTTTAGTTTTACCAATGTAAAATTCTTTACAATTCCAATAACTGGCTTTGTAAATAACTTTAGATTGTTGAGAACGATTCAAGCGGTCCTTGTACGGGAAGAAAGATTTGATACGGCGAATGTTTTGAAAAATAATTTTAAGGTTGACACAAGAGTAACAATTGTATACACAAGATTTAAGACGTTTAGTGATTTGGTTGCTATGTAAACCTAAGTAAGGTAGCAGGATAATAATATCCTTCTTAGGAACAGTGGAGACATGTTAATGTTTCTGTTTATAACATCATTAATCAAATCTTATTAATTATATAATATATATTTAATTTTTTTTTCGCTCGAATTCGCGCGGCTTAGCTCCCAAGGCACGACAAATTTATTAACCTCGCTTTGCGAGGAATAACCCACAACAAGTCCTTTATAGTATGACATTTCTAGTACATCAACAGGTACATTTTGATTGTTACATTAGCTAGCTCTATTGGAACTGATTTTTTCGAATAGGAACCCGTTTCAATGTTTAGTCTAAAGGAGGTTATTATGTGTTGGGGTTGAAATGACAAATTTTAAGCTTACATGTTCTTAATCCACTTGGAGTGTCGAGTCCTGATGTGTTCCCTTGGAAATATCTCATCGTACGGATTGCGTTCCTTTTGTTGTTTATTTTGGTCATATGTCGTCCTAAGTCTCCTAATTAATGCGCGGCGTTTTTGCCCTGGAAGATGGATGGAGACTCTGCTAGCAGGGTATCTCCAAACTTCCAAATTGGGTAAATTAACAAAAAAACGTATCTTTTTGAAAATGCTGACAGTGGTCGAAAACACCATGTTAGTGAGAACGGTAGGCGAAAACGAGTAATAATTTATGCATTTTTTAACGAAAGAGCTTGGTGTTTTTCCGATGCAAAGACGCCGTTTTCAAATGAAAACTGGTTGGTGTGGACGACATGTCCTTAGTCTCCGTAGCATGAAGTAACTGAAACTATTGCGAGGCCTCCACTCCCCGAAATGGCAGGGTCACGCCCTATAATTTTGACACCAATGCTTCAACATGTTTAAATGTTGTTTAGTTTAACTGAAACAGGTTTAGAAAAATACCCCCAAACGTGCCAGACAGTATGAGTAATATACATTTAAAAACGTTCAAGATAGAGGTTAAAAACGTCGTTAAACTTAGTCTTCGACCTCGGCGACTTTCTGTCTGTCTGACAGAGACTCTGTAGAAGACATAATTTCATCACAGTCTGACATTCTTTTGAAGAAATGGAACGAAACACACTGTGAGCATACAAAAGAACGAATCTCAAGTATTTTCTACGTCATCAACACAATGGATGTCGACAACTCGTTCCCAGTCTCCGGGACACTGATTTCTGCAAATTGTGCTACTTTGAAGGGCAAAAAAGAGGCCTTAAATTTTTCTCTGACAAATTTCTTTTATCATTTCGAAATAAAGACATTATAGCCTCCAAAAAAAGACAAAATAAAAAAATTACTTTGTTGTCCAAATATGTGTTAGAATTACCGCGGTACCTTTAATTTTTTTGGGTATGTTATAAACCGATAAACCTGTCGGTTCAAATAAAAAGTTCCTGTTCAAATCACTGAAGTTGAGACTAGATGTTCCTGTTTAATAGCTTTCATGAATAAAATGCTTGTTCCATTTGGTTTCCCCATTGTATTTGAGGCAGAATTTTACCAATATTTCAAATATACACACACATAATCTTAGAAACACTGAGTCAAATTGTTACATTCCCAGAACGAGAACTGGATACGCCAAAGGTAGCTTACACTACAGTGGATCTGTTCTGTGGAACAAGATCCCCTTAGAGATCAGACAGCGAGCCAACTTGAACGATTTTAAAACCTCTTTGTCTGGGAAATATTATAAAGAAACGATGATTATTTAATTTTTTATAGCATTTTATTCTTACGTGTAATTTAGTACTTCTATAGTTTAAGTAACAATCCGTGTAAGAAGTAGGCAACCCAAATTCACGGAATGCAGAAAGGTGTGAATTGTGCTATTGGTCCTATTGTTGAACCCGTCCACCTCATTGGCTAAAACATGAAAATCTACCATAACTTCATCAGGCAACGCATTTACTTATCTCTAGTTTACTAATTGATTCCCTTTTAGTGAAAACTATTGTGATTTTTAATGCAACAAAAATTCTATGTGGGTAACATGGAAAATTAGAAGTCTTTCTTGGCCATTGTTTTGGAGTCTCACAATTGGATGAAATCTTGTAACACAAAAGAAACATCGCTTTAAAATAAAGTTTCAGTAAATTTTATTTCAAAACCATGTTGTCCATAGGTTGACGTATTGTCAGTACGAAAATCTAAACATTCTTATGTGGGGAAAGCGAAATGCATCGGAACAATAGAGAATTGCCTACTTCTTACACGGATTGTTACTTAATCACGACTCTTAGGAAGATCATAACTATATGATTGGATATTCGTTAATAAATAAAGATTGATGATGATGATGATGATGATGATGATGATTCAAGTCACTTCCGTTTACTTTGTTTTGGAGACGTCACTATCATGGTAGTTTCGTCGTTTAATAGTGTTTGTCTTGTAATAGAGTTTATTCGCTCCACTTGAGGTCAAGTGTTCCGGGGATGGGGAATGGTCACTTTCTATGTGCCACGGGGTGGAAAATAGAACGTCAAGTGAAAATTTTGGCGAATTCGAGGGGGTGTTGCCCGGCTGGGAGGGGGAGAAGGAAACGTGCCCCAGAGTGAGGCATTGCGTAACAAGCAATATCGGATAACAGACTGGGCACTAGTGCGTTCGCTCGTGCATTCATGCATCGTGGTTTGAAGAAGTCTTTGCATCTCATTTTATTCACTGTTTTGCACCAGTTTATGTAAGAAAACTACAAGAGGATACGTTTAACAGGTGTTAAGCAATTCTTTCAGGTACGTTTAAATTTCTTTCGAAGTGACTGAAGGGGTTGATTCCAGTCTGCATTCTATGTGTGTTTACACATCACACCAAAGATCTTCGGCGTGTTTTTCAACTTCTGATCAACTATTCTTTGACGTATTCTGGCGTGTGTTCGTTAATTGATTTATTTTGTGGGTTTCATAGAACTTTGCTGATTGTCGTAGATTTTGAAAGCCATTGGCGTATCTTCGGCGTGAAATTCACACAGAATGCAGACTACTGGGAGACGAATAGGCCATTTCCGAGTTGCCTTTAGCCTCTCTATCAAAGCGTGGCTAGGTGCGAAACCTTTCATATAAAAATTAGTTTTCATTCACATGCAAATAAAACGTATTTGCATGTGAATAAAAACTCAGTGACCCCCCAGTGACCCCCTTCCGCAGTATGATTTAATAATGTCAGTGGTCACCCCTCATATTAACTAGTAGTAATTGGAAATTAGGCGAGTGCATTCGACAGGGTGGGGTGATAGTACTAGGGGTGAGGTAGTGGGAGGTGGAGGAGGTAAGGGCCAATAGGCGGTGGTGTGTGGGGGGGGGGGGGGGGGGGGGGGAGGGGAGTCAAGGAGTGGAAGTTATTATATCGTCATATTCTCGGGATATTTCCAGTTTAGAACTACAAAATCCAAGTCTTTTTTTTTGTTTACATAAAATCGCTTTTCAACCTATGAAATTAATGAACAAACACATAAAAATGGACAACAAAATCGTCTTTTGAAACATTTTATTCAAATATCCGTTAGTGGTTGTTAGTTAGTGTTTAAAAGCAAAAATAAATAACCTGATTTGCCAATAGCAGTAATTGTAAAATTTGACATCTACAGAGGTCCATCTCTCAGTCACAGTCTTCCATCTTGTGTACCCATATGCCCAGTCACTGCCTCAGCTCAATTACCAATTATCAGGTGGCTTCCATGAAAGACAGCAGCTTCCTCTTGCACTTGCATGGGCAATAATAATTCATGAAAGTCAAGGACTTACGTACCTTGCCTAAGGCATGGGTAGATAACCTGATAAAAGAACAAGACAAGAGCAAAAAAAATAAAAAATTGAAGTAAGGGACAATAAACTAAGTGTAAATTACCTTTAACACATGTTTGTCCTTCATACCTAATTGACAAAAATTATATCACTGCTAATATAATAATAACTATATTAGTCGGGGTAGCACATACATTCCCCTAGAGCTGTAAAACCACGTCTAAACACTTTTGTTGGATTATAACAGAACTAATGACGGTGTTCATTGTTATGAAATCTATTTTGCTAATGCCATTTGGTCTACCCTGTCTTCCTCATTCAATCGATACCGCAAATTATTTGATAATTTTAAACTTGTTAACCGCTCATAGGTCATTGGCTCAATAACACATGATGATAGACTGTGTTTTATTCCTGCTAAGAGCTACATACGAGACTACTGGAGTTTTATATTGGTCGAGTCTCACAAGTCTGAGCGCAGAGAGAAGTTGAATCTCCTAAGAAATTAAAAGCATCTGAATTGACACATCACAACTCGCAATCGTAGCCGGGGCAAATTGCAGCATCTGTTTCCTAGAAAACACACCACTACACAGTTTTCTCATATTCTGATAGGTAGCATCAGATACCCCACCCTATTCACCCCCGCCTTCCCTTCCCCTCCACCCCCCCCCCCCCCCCCCCCCCCCCCCCCCCCCCCCCCCCCCCCCCCCACTCCACCCCTGCTCTTATTAGGGGGTTTGGATGTTCACTGCATATTAACCATTGTAATTTATTGCTGTTAATATATGTAATATCAGGGGATACTGTTGATTCAGTTAGAAACAAAAATATTGTTTTGCAGGGGCTTTAGCCTGCAATCTGCATTATTTTGTTGTTTCTGTCTGTTTCAGACTTACACGTAAGGGTCATGTAAGGCACTGTTACTAGTTGCAAATCTAGGGGAGAGCCCCCACCACCCCACCCCCCTAGCTTGCAAAAAAATGAGACCTGATGGGCTGAAATTTTTTAGTCTCGTGCAGTTTTATTTTACATTTAACCCTAACCCCCAAAACCTCTCCCCCCTCTTATGGGGGAGACTGAATCCATACTGCACATGGTTATTCAAATGATAAACTAACTAAAAGTGATCACAAGATCATCATACAGTGGAACCTCAATTTAACGAAGTGCCAAGGGACTGGGGAAAGTGGTTCATTATAATCATCAAGGGTTCTTTATATCGAAAACCTGGTTATAATGAATTTGCAGAAAAACAACCCAAATGTTTGTTATATAGAGGTATAGCTAATAATTGTTTTGTAAAGGTACCGGGTATAATGTTTTTCCGTATCTTAACAAAAGCCATTTGCACTTTAATGCCTGTATGAGGCTACAGTACACTGTCAATATAACTATGACACTGGAAAACTGTCCAGATTATACTTTGCCCTATAGCACACACTGTTGGTCTCTTCCGCATTCATCTTTTGTTGCGCGTTGACATTTATTTGTTATATTGGGGTATATTTTACGTTTGGGCTGCCAAAGGTGCTAGTAGCTTAGTATGTAAAGCATGATTTTGGACAGTTAGTGTTTCATTACACTTATTTTATTTCTCACTTGGACAGTCTCACCAGTGATAGTGATTGGAAAAAGTAATAATAATAATAATAATAATAATAATAATAATAATAATAATAATGAAATACATATCTTATGTTACAAGGTTTTAAAAATAGCGAAATAGCATAATCTCTTCCATTTGCTTGTTTTTCAGATTAATGCTTGAAATTGAAGAACATGCAGATGGTAATGTTGCATAATGGCTACAAACACTGGCGAGAAACCTTTTGAATGCGACCAATGTGGAAAATGTTTTACTAGAGCAGGAACTCTAAAGAACCACAAACGAACACACAGTGGAGAGAAACCTTTTGAATGTGACCAATGTGGTAAGTGTTTTACTCAACCAGTACATCTAAAGATACACAAACGAACACACACTGGCGAGAAACCTTTTGAATGCCACCAGTGTGGCAAATGTTTCAGTCACTCGGGAAGTCTAAAGGGACATTACAGAATACACAGTGGGGATATACCTTTTGAATGTGATCAATGTAGCAAGTGTTTTTTTAAACCAGGAAGACTAAAGGAACACAAACGAACACACAGTGGAGAGAAACCTTTTGAATGTAACCAGTGTGGAAAATGTTTTCATCGAGCAGGAAATCTTAAGGAACACAAACAGACACACAGTGGAGAGAAACGTTTTAAATGTGACCACTGTGGCAAACGTTTTCATCGAGCAGGACATCTAAACGAACACAAACGAACACACAGTGGGGAGAAACCTTTTGAATGTAAGCAGTGTGGGAAATGCTTCAGACACTCAGGAAGTGTAAACAAACACAAAGTAACACACAGTGGAGAGAAACCTTTTGAGTGCCACGAGTGTGGCAGATGTTTCAGTCGCTCTGGAAGTTTAAAACGACATAAAAGAAAACACAGTGGGGAGAAACCTTTTGAATGTGACCAGTGTGGGAAATTTTTTACTGAAGCAGGAAATCTGAAGAAACACAACCGAATACACAGGAAAGGGACGTTTACTTTCGAGGAACATGACAATGTTTTTAGTATCAGTGAACTACTAACCGACATTAAACAAATCAAACAGGAGTGAAGCTTTATTACCTTTTGACAAGTGTTTGGTTGGACTGGGGAAAGATCATCAGGGAACAACTTGTTTGTCTGGAAATGAATGTTGGCGAGAAATTTTTTTTAATTTTTGAAGGATCATGCGGTTATAAGTGAAATAATGATTTTTGTGAATTTAGCTGGCTTTCCAACAATCTGCGAAAGTATTATCCCACTAAACTAAACTACAGCAAAAAACAAAGTTCCCCCTCGATTTTTCTCTTTTTTTACTTCGCGCGTTCCCCGCTATCTCGGAGCCTGGAACAGGCTAAGGCATCAGTACCAGCCCAGGTGGAAGAGTGTGAAATAATCTTTATTGACTGATCCTGTAACTGACAGCTGCTTATAAACTCTGTCTAACACTACAGTACTAGTAGTTTATGCGGTTTGAAATCAAATGTGGTCATAACCATTGAATTGTTCAAAATTAAAACAAACAAAACAGCTGATTATATTTCCTTGTTGTTATATACAAGTACAGTATAATATATATATAGGTAGGCTGAGCCTAACAGCGTCGCTCTCTGAACAGAAAGCCGATGATAAACTTAACTGAGGTGAAAGGTCGGAAGCACAAGAATTAAGATTGACGGCCGGGCTATTTTTCAATTTTAGCAATTCTCAAAGACAGAATTACGCGACCGTCTGCTCAGTACATTTAGACCGTACAAAAGTTCATAAAAACAACTTTTTCTCCGTCTAGAATAACTAGTACGAGTAATTTCCAAATAAAATACAACTGTTGTTTGTCAAAAATTGTCCGAGAAACTGATTTGGAAATCAAAATTGCAAAAAATACTCATAAGGGTATTTGCATAAGGTCACGCGAGTGAAATTAGAACTATAAAATCCAAGTCTTGTTTTGTTTACATAAAAATGGACAACCCCATTTTTCTTTCGCAAACTTTTATTCAAATCTCCATAAGTTTATGTTTAAAAGCAAAACGCATACCATTTATAAGCGCATCGAGGCCGAGCTGTCTTCGATGAAAGAAATCAAAACGACTAAATTTGAGCACGTTTTATAGACAATTCTCCAAAACTAGCGAGAACACAAAGAAAAAGTCAATCACAGATTGATATCAACATAAATTCCCATCAAAAAATGTATTTTGTTTGACCTTTAAGTTCCTTCACTGCTTGGAAATTCTTTAAATCTCCACTTTTTCAGTTCTGAAACCCGAATTGACATACATCTCCCCGCATTGCTCCTACATTGATAAAAAGTTGAAGTTCCTCGAAGGAATATTTTATCCCTGAAAGCTCTTCTTTTTCCACTAGAGCGGCTTCTGAGTACCCTTAATTAGTATCCCTGTCTTGAGTAGCAAACCGCGAAAAAATGCAGGAAAATAACGACTTTAAAGGCTCACCTTCACCCAAAATGCTGAGCGCGCCGTGATCACTTCTGTACTGAATTTCGTGTAACACGCAATTCACGCTTGAATGCGTGCAATCAATCAGATCACGCGTATGAACAATGGAGCATTTCAAAACAAAAACAAACGACCGCAACGTCTTTTGGGTGAAGGTGGTCCTTTAATTTAAACGGTTTTCTCCGCTTAGTAAACGCAGCAAAATATCAAAGTGTTTTCCCAGCTGACGTGACATTCGGCCGTGTAACCGCGCGGAAAACAAAGCTTCGCTTTGGTTTCAAAATTGCTAAGATCCCGTATTGCGCGCATGTTTTTTGACGTCATGCGCGCCCGCGAGCTATCCCTGCCCAACGGCGGGTGACGGGCACACGATGCGCCCGCGAAACATTCCGCTAGCGATGACCATGAAAAATGACGAGCATTGGTTCCATGAGTATGGGGCTCCGCAGCGGGCCTTCCGCGAGAGCTCCGCTATGAAAAACTGAGATCCATGAAAATTTGTAATCCCAGCTGTAAAGTCTAGAATCCGAATTCGCGAAACAAATTCAAAGTTTAAAAATCTGTTTTTGTAAACTGTTAAAAAACTAACAATAGATAAGAAAGTGCTAACACAAAAAATGTTTTTGCTGCATATCATTCAAATAAAATGATGCATAATGAAATTTGTAAGATGAATTCTCTTGATAGTTTAGCAACTCCTCAATACTTCTACGAGAAACGTATGGACCGCTATAATAGTGAAATGGGCTCCCTGTATAAAGATTGTTGTTGTTCTTCTTCTTATTATTATTATTATTTGTAATGCAATATGGGTGTGGTTCCAAGACTCCGTGTCATAAACATTATGCCTGTTGTGACTACGTTCCAAACAAACAGAGATACTGCTCTAGGCCCTTTGATTTATTGTAACCCACACCAAGTCCTTTATAGTGTGACATTTCTAGTACAGCAACAGGTACATTTTGGTTGTCACACTAGGCTCTGTTGGAACTGATTTTTTCGAATAAAGGCCTGTTTCAATGTTTAGGCTAAAACAGGTTCTTATAAACCATTTAAAATGCAAAGCTAGTACAACGGAAATTAAGGGCAGGTTTAATGGCCAATATTTCGACTAGTAGAACTAGTCTTCTACGCGGCCAGCGTTGGAGTGAAAATAATATACAACGGCTCTTAAATATGAATATAGTTAATCAGTACATCATTGGCTAATATAAGATTACATGAAAAATATCTAACTAGTTGTAACAAGATATAATGACGTATATAATGTAGGTACAAAACAATGGCTAGTAAATCTGATAACTTCTAATTACCTGGGCGTGGCAACCAAGTATAAAAATGCAGTTTGGTCGTACACAAATGTGCAGTATTGCGCAACTCTGGGGACTGGCGGGAATATGGGCTTGTTCAAACCTTCACCGCGGTCATTCGTTTGGTTTAGTGCGATTTCATTAAATATTGAGTGGAAACGTGGGCAAGGATGTATAAAATAATTAGTTTATGTTACTTTCTTTTTATCTTTCTCAAAATAATAAGCTTCTTTTCGTTGAAAAATGATCAAACGTGCCTGAGCAAAATTGTGCGGTTCATAGTTTTCAAACGCTTAGAACTTTTTTAGTAAACTTTCAAGCCGATTAGTGAATTGACAGTGTATTGTTAATCTATTAAACTTTTAATGAAAATGACAACCTTAACTTTGAAGTACTTTGGTTAACTTTTGCAAATTTCTCTCGTTTGACCGCGGTGGAGTTCAAACCTGTTGTTTGTCGATGCGAGGCGAACGTGACAAAGTGCGAGATGTGTTTTCTCTGTTGCATTTAACAGTTTCATATTCAATATGGGTAAGGAAATTACTCAAGAAGACACTGCGAAAGTGTTTGACACTCTCGCCATTAATTCTACGATACCTTCGAATTCAGGACGGAAACCCGCTAAAACATACGTAAAACATCAGAAACATTAACGAGCATGAATACAGTGAATAAGACTGAGACGAATACTCTGCGCCATAGCGCTTCTTTAAGTTTCTTTTCTGTGTTTCGGATACAGAGGAATAAAAACTAGATATATTTTCGTGTGTCTGATTGCGAGATGTTTTATGGAATCTCTGCGTTATGCGTTACTGGAAAGGTTTCAAATTACTTTAGTACGGTGGCCCACAAGGGTCACTACGCATTATCTCAAGGAAGCTAACAATAGTGTCGTACTCAAAACCAGCCAAAAAGTATGTTTCGATGATATTTTTCTGGCTGTCAACGTCGCATCTTCCTTGGGCGACATTTGCGGCAAGCTCCAACCCACATTTCGGGCAAAAAACAAAACTTTCTTGTAGTTGTTGTCCACACGTGGAACAAAACATGGCGTCGAAGGAAGAAGGAGGAGCTGCGTAACCGTTCCTTTTCTCTGCCAACACTTGGGGTCCTGGGGCGAATGTGTTGTGAAGATTTCGAAATGTGTTGTGAAGATTTTGAAATGTGTTGTGAAGATTTTGAAATGTGTTGTTCTGTTGCATCTAACAGTTTCATATTCAATATGGGTAAGGAAATTACTCAAGAAGACACTGCGAAAGTGTTTGACACTCTCGCCATTAATTCTACGATACCTTCGAATTCAGGACGGAAACCCGCTAAAACATACGTAAAACATCAGAAACATTAACGAGCATGAATACAGTGAATAAGACTGAGACGAATACTCTGCGCCATAGCGCTTGTTTAAGTTTCTTTTCTGTGTTTCGGATACAGGAATAAAAACTAGATATATTTTCTTGTGTCTGATTGCGAGATGTTTTATGGAATCTCTGCGTTATGCGTTACTGGAAAGGTTTCAAATTACTTTAGTACGGTGGCCCACAAGGGTCACTACGCATTATCTCAAGGAAGCTAACAATAGTGTCGTACTCAAAACCAGCCAAAACGTATGTTTCGATGATATTTTTCTGGCTGTCAACGTCGCATCTTCCTTGGGCGACATTTGCGGCAAGCTCCAACCCACATTTCGGGCAAAAAACAAAACTTTCTTGTAGTTGTTGTCCACACGTGGAACAAAACATGGCGTCGCAGGAAGAAGGAGGAGCTGCGTAACCGTTCCTTTTCTCTGCCAACACTTGGGGTCCTGGGGCGAATGTGTTGTGAAGATTTCGAAGTGTGTTGTGAAGATTTTGAAATGTGTTGTGAAGATTTTGAAATGTGTTGTGAAGATTTCAGAATTTGTAGTGAATTTAAAATGTGTTTCGAAGAATTTGGAATGTGTTTCGAGGAATTCGGAATGTGTTGTGCGTAATTTGAAATGCGTACTTAATAATTCGAAATATGTTGTGAGATAATGCGTAGTGACCCTTGTGGGCCACCGTACTTTTGACATCATGCAAATTGAAACATTTTTACCTCTGCTCATCATAACAATACAACAACATTTTTAACTCTGCTCATCATAACAATACAATTTTATCATTTTCTTTTTTTAAATTTTAGCTTTTATTATCATTTAATAAATTGTTAGCTTTATATAAATTTTAAATATTAAATATATTTTAGGTTTTAGATTAATATTAGATATTTTATACTTTTTTATGTGTCCCCAAATTAGTATGGGTTTACCCAGGCTATAAGGTCTTTTGACACTTAAATAAAGTTTCTATCTATCTATCTATCTATCTACCTCAACTGAAATAATATATTTCAAAGGGCTAAATTTGTTTCTCTCCTCCTAAATTATCACTTCTGTCGTTAACTTTGATTAAATTTATAAGTTTCATTCAAAATTTATTATGATAATGACGGGAATAGTTCCAGCAAAACGAAAAGTTGTTTTGACCCCGGATCCGGACCACGCAAAATAAACCGCTGAAAGATTCGTGGCTTCAAAAGGGCAACTTTGTAGCTACATCTGCATTCACTTCAAAAGTGTCGGAAACACAGACCAGCTAGTAACAAGATTTAGCTAAAACCAATAACAACCATCGGGAAACTCTGATATACGGCCTTTTTTTTTCAACGGTAAGTACAAAGTATATAGGCATCGATTTGTATTTTTCAGCGCTTCTTTGTTAGACTGCTCACACTATACCAATACTCCCTATCATCAAACCGTGAAATAACGTGCACGCAGATTCCCAAGACATTTATTTTCCAATATGCGTACAACGACGCCCAAGTATACGCTCCCACAGCGTCTGGGGGGGGCTGGCAAATTGGGAGAAAAAAAACGTTTTTGACCCCCCCCCCCCCCCTTATTGTAATGATGCATTCATTATAAAACCACACTCCCAATGAATGGGTTCTATTCGATGGAGTTACGTGGCAAAAATACTTTGTATTTTTAATAAGTCGGACATCCACACAGCTGTTACTTTCAGTCGATAAAAGATCCACCGTGACAAAGGCTTTCTATAGCATTCACATTACCATGGTCAAAATTGAATGTCCATGAACATGAACATCATGGACAAGCAGCTGCATTCTGTACAGTACTAGGTAAACGCATACACACATTATATACCATGGCCACAAACAAGATCAACTTCTATGCCAAGCCGGCTCCCCTGCCATCCAACGGACCATTATCACACAATAAAATACAAAGACTTCTGGCAATGGCCCCCTCCCCACCAACACATGAACCAATTGTTTGCAAACCAACTAATATAGGTGTTGGTTATGGAACCAAGAAAGCTGCCATTCAATGCACTAATCGTGGGCCCCACTAACTCTGGCAAGACACAGTATCTTCTAAATCAACTGCGAGGCCCCTTTAGGGGTTGTTTTGACTTCATCGTTTTATTATGTCCCACATTTGTCAAGAACAAGACATACGATGGCTTCGTGGACCGCGATCCGCACATCTTCGTGATTGTCTGCCAACAGCATGAGATCGAAGACTGGTTGAAGTTGGCGAGCTACTTTTTCACATGCACCAACACTTTATTCATACTCGATGACTGCGCCGCCTCCAAAGATGTCAAAGGCCGCACGAGTCAGCTGGTCAATCTGGGGTTCAGCGCAAGGCATGACGGCATATCCGTGTGGGTCTTGACCCAGCAGATCACCAGCATAGCTAAGCCATATCGTGATAACATTGCAGCGATCGTGCTCTTTTACACGCCATCCAGCAAGACAACTAAGGCCATCTTCGAAGACTATGCCGGCGAGCTCTCCCATGAGGAGTACAAAGAGCTTATTGCAAGGCTCAAATCCCGCAAGTTCTCCCACCTGGTTTTCTCTCTGAGGCACCCGTATGGAATTGAGTACAAGGTTTAAACACAGTACACAAACATACAGCCACACAAATATATACAGTACACACATATATACCATGGCTATGAATGCGCCAACCAGTCTACACAAGCTCACTGTGCTTTCACAGCTTTTGGATGAATTGCACAAACACACACTTGATGCGCAAAACAAAATTATCAAAGCCGCTGGTGAGGAAGATCTGCGCCTCATGCTTCTCAACAGATATCCATTGCGGTTGAATTCTATGCCAGACACCATGGCGGGGCTTATACGAGAGCTTAAAACCCTTTTGCCCGACATCAAGAGAATTATTGAAAAATAAAAACATATATATACCCTGATGATGGCAGCTGAAGACCAGGTCGACTTGAACGAAGTAATGCAGATGCTGGAGGCCACCCCTGATACCACACCTCCCACAGGGCTAGTTGGTGACAATGGCATTCCTGCCAAACGTGAGACGCTGGCAATCCTTGTTTCAACTGGCAAGGCCGAAGAAGCTATCGGCGTGCAGCTCACACACGATCATGTCAAGCGGATGTCAGACAAGGACGTTGAGAAGTACTGCAAAAGGTACGAGGCCTACGTCGGCAACAAGACAACCGAATCCCTAGTTGATTCCGCCATCAAGCTCGTGTCCAAAGGCGTTGGCCTGGTGATCCCGGTTGATGATCTCAATGAGTTGCAGCAAGAACTCAAGAACGACTACATCATCAACCAGGAGCTGTCAAATCTTGCTGGGGGTCTTGCCATGCGATGTGGGCGATTGCTGGCGCTTGCCAATGCTGCTCTCATCACAACAAAACACATCAAGTTTGAACGAGAGCCTGAACCCCAACCCACACATCCAACCAGAGACAGTGAAGGCTATCCACTTGAGGGCTTTGATGAAGTTGGGCTGGGACCTGGGGTAACCTCGCAGGAACCTTGAAGGAACCTGGCTGGAACCTGACAGCAACCTGTCAGCAACCTGTCAGCACACTTATCACATCTTGTAAAAATAAAAAATCATATATATATCTATGGCCACACCACTCGAGACGATCCCTGAAGAAACTCCAACTCCAACTCCAACTCCAACACCTGCCCGTGTTACCTCTGAGGCCCCGAAAACAAAGCCTGCAACAGAAAAGAACCCCGGCCGTGTTGCTTCTGGCAAAAGGCTAGCAGAACGCAACCGCCTGGCCCGTGAAGCAAAGAAAAAGGCCGAAGCGCAAAAGCCTGCACCATCAACAAGCGGCACAACAAGTGACACAACAAGTGGTGCAACAAGTGACACAACAAGTGACAGCAACAACAACCCAATCTTTTATATTCTGGGGTTTGGAGGGTTAGCTGTCTCTCTTGCTGGTGTTTATTACCAGCGCGAAGCCATAATGCAAAAGCTTGGACGCAAATCAAACACACCATCAACACCAGCAAACACACCACCAGCAACACTCGCTGCACCACCCACTGCACCACCCCCATCTCGAATTCCGGTAAGACAAGGAATTAAAAAAATGGAATAAAAAACCAAAAACATATATATATATATACTGCACACAAACCATGTCTGACAACAAGCTTGTGAAGTCTATCCTCGAAGCCGCAACAATCACTGGCCTTGTCGCTGGCATTGGTTGGATTGGGAAAAAGACCATCAAAGAAAACTTCACTGCCGACCCCAGTGCAAGCTTTATGAACTACGTCAAGTTCACAGGCGTCATGGCTGGCTGCATTGCGCTGAAGAAATATCTCAAGGATCAGAAAATCATCCCAGACAACATGTAAAAACCATATGTATACACACGGCCACAATGGCTTCGATTGCAATAATGGCCCTTGGCGCTGTTCTCAATGCGCCAGCTTTCACGGGCAGCAATTATCTCGCGAAATATCTGTCTGGTGATAACGGAAAGGCAGCAATGGATGAGAAAATCCGTCACGACAAAGCCCTTGAACAATACCAAGCGGCTTACGCCAAATACCAGAAGGACCGCACCAAGCTCCTCGACTGGATTGCAGCCAACGATCGGATTAAACACCAAGCTAGCAAAAACTTTCAAACCACAGACCAAGCCCTGGTCTTGTATAATCAGATGCACCAAACACAACCAGATAAACAAATCAAAGACTACAAAGAGCCTCAGTTCTCGGACTTCTACAAGCCCAGCCCACAACAGCAGAATGGTGAACTTGTGTTCATTGGAGGCACCCTGCTTGCGGGTGGGTATGCGGCTTATCGCTTTCTGTAAACAAACATATTTATACCCTCTATGGAGTCGAAACTCTCAAAGATCTATTACAGTCCGAAAGGGTATTTGAAAGGTCTTGCCGCTGTGAAAAAGCTAGCTGCAGCAGCCAAGGTCTCTGATGATGTCGCAAAGAAATGGCTGGTCAAACAAACCCTTTGGCAAGTTTACCTCCCAGCGCCACGCCATATCCCCCGACCCAAGTTTGATGTCTCATCACCCAATGCAGTGCATCAAGCATATCTTCTCTTCCTACCCCACGACAAACTTCCTCATGGGAGAAAGGTTTACAAATACGCATTAACCCTTGTGGATGTGGCTAGCCGTTACAAAGCAGCAGAACCCCTGACTTCGAAAGAGTCTGAAGAAGTGGCTAAAGCGTTTGCGCGGATTTACAGACGCGGGCCTTTGAAATGGCCTCAACTCTTGCAAGTTGACCCTGGGAAAGAGTTTATGGGGGCTGTGACAAAAACCATGGAGGATAACAAAACGACCATTCGTCGCGGGCGGGTTGATATCCACAGAGACCAAGCAATTGTGGAGAGATTCAATCGCACCCTGGCTGAAAGGCTGTTTGGTTATCAATATGCCGTTGAAATGAATATGCCCTCTGGCCGGTCGACTGCTTGGGTTAAAAGATTACCAGATGTTGTCTCGGCCTTGAACAATGAAGTAACAAGACTCACTGGCAAGAAGCCTGCGAAAGCGATCAAAGAGAAAGCAATATCTTCCAAGCCCGCGACTCCATATGCTAGGCCTGTGGGGTTGAATGAGAAGAAGCTCCCTCCCCGGGTGAGTGTGAGATATCTTTATTATCCCGGTGAGCTTGAGGGTGGTGGGAGGCGGGCAACTGATCCGATATGGTCTTTGAAGGTCTACAACATTGAGAAGGTTGTCACCAAGCCAGATGCGCCTGTCGTGTATTATCTCTACGACGGGCCCAAGAGAGGGTTTGTTCGTGAGGAGTTGATGATTGTGCCCCCGGGCACTCAGTTGCCCCCAGCTGGGTTGTGAAACTCGATTGGTTCTGTGTGGATGCCGTCTGGCAGCACCCAACGCTTGTCGTAATAAGCGGAAAGGCCCAGCTTGTGCTGCTTGTACGTGAACATGGCCCCGTTGTACATTCGAAAGCCCCTGTTGGCGGCCATGTCCCTGCCCCCCTGCAGGGCACATTCGTACCTTTCCCAGCGAAGCTCGTTCTACTTTTTGTTGACGCCCTTGGAGGACATCTTGGCCTCTCCGCTAGCCTCGTTTTCTACGTAATAACACTTGCTGCACAGGGCGATGACCCGTGTGCCTTCCTTCTCAAGCTTGAACAAGCCCGGCTCTCTGCCGCTCCACTTGTCCCACGCCAACCAATTCTTCTTCTCCGCCTCGAACTGGTCGCGAAGTTGCGGGCGAACGGCCTCTTCCAGAGTGTCGTGAGCAAGAGCGAAGTACATGCTGTCCGTGTCCATCTGGATGAGCTCGAAGTCGCGCCTGTCGATGAAGTAATCTAGGAAGTCGTAATAGAACTCCAGCATGCGGAGCTTGGCAAGTTGGTACACAACAATGCCCACTTGAAAAGGGCGGTCGATTGTGACCTTTGGCTTGCGCAGCTCGATCTTGTAAGCATCTCCGATCTCTTCGAGATCATCGAACAAGGGTGAGCGGAGATTCTTATCGACCTCGTCCTCGTCAGTTGTGTACAACGTTCTTGTCTGGCGCTCCACGGCTTCGATGAACTTGCCGTAAGCACTGTTGCCAAGGAGCTTGAACACTTCAGCAAGCAGTGCCTTATCCTTGTCAGCGTCGCCTTTCCTTCGGTTGTCGGCGACCTCGCGAACGAACCAGTCGAAGAGCTTTTTGGGTCTTTTATCGATCGTGCGGTAGACTGCCGTGATCTTGAGTCCGCTGTTGAGATACCATTTCAAGAGGGGTGCGTAGATCAGCATCTTTTTCGCTGACAGCACACCCAGAAGCTTTTTCTGGTCGGGAAAGCGGGTTCGGCCACTTTCTTGGAGGTAATCGTCCATTTGCTGTGGAACGCATTCGTTAGGCACTGGTTGGTTGATGAAGAGCGGTGGAAACTCTTCGAACTGCTCCCACAACTCTCGCGGGACTTCGATGTCCACTTCCGCAAACCCGAACCACCTGCCTGTATTCAGATTCATTTCAAGAACTCTCGCTGCCTGCTCCGGGGCGTTGTAATGCACAACCTTCTCTTTACCACAGGGCATCTCCTGCAGCATCGTGCTTGGGTAAAGGGAGTTAGCATCGAACCCCACAATCCGTTTCGTAATGCGGGCTAAGTCGTATTTGTGAGAACGGATGCGGGTTTCGCCGCGCACGTGTTTGCGGGTGAAGACCAGGCTTGGCCCGCCAACCACAGCCCCCTTCAGCATGGCGTACGCTTCTGGGCCCGGGGCGTATAGTTATGGAGCATTGCGCCCCCCTCTCAATGAGCCTCGCAAGACGTATTGCATTGATACTCCGGGCAAGGAGACCGCGTCTTTGAAGATGTCAACCCCGAGGCCCGTGTAAAAGCCCTTCATCGTTTGGAGAGCTTCGAGGAAGGGAGACACATCTAGATTGTTGTAATACTCCAGCCAGTCTCCGAATGTCTTCATGCCTTTCTCGTGGAAGAGGCGATTGCATTCTTCGTGCTCCTTTTCTTTAATATGGACTACAAAATTGCGTCCAAAATTGTAGCCAGGAGAATAGAAAAAGTTTTTGACGCTCTTAATTAATCCAGATCAAACAGGTTTCACAAAAGGGAGGTATATAGGTCAAAATGTCAGGCAGATAAATGATATTCTTGAGCAAACAAAACTTCAAAACATTCCGGGGTTACTTCTGCAACTTGATTTTCGTAAAGCGTTTGACACTATTGAATGGGATTTCATCCAGAAGACAATTACGGTATTTAATTTTGGTGATAATATCAAACGATGGATAACCACTCTTTACAAAAATTCAGAAAGTGCAGTTTTAAACAACGGCTTTTGTACCAACTACTTTAAGCTATCAAGAGGAGTGAGGCAAGGCTGCCCTTTGTCCCCCTATTTATTCATTCTTGCAGTTGAGTTACTAGCTTGTAAGATTAGACAAGACAAGGAAATACATGGTATAACTATCTTTCGGAAAGAATTTAAAATAGGCCAATTCGCTGATGATACCACTCTCTTTTGCAAGGACACGAACACCATGCAAAAAGCTATTGTACGATTGAATGACTTCGGTGACCTATCAGGTTTGCGACTAAATCCATCAAAAACAAAAGCAATGTGGTTGGGACCCTGGAGATATTGCAAAGAAACACCTTTCGGATTCAAATGGCCAAAAGAGCCGATAAGAGCCTTAGGGATATTTATATCCTATGATGAAAAAAAAATGACCAATACAATTTTAAAGAAAAAATTCAAAAAATAGATACTATTCATGGCATCTGGCAGTCCCGAAACCTTACACTATTTGGAAGATGTCTTATAACTAAAAGCCTTGGCATTTCGCAGCTGGTTCATTCTACTTCGATTCTTGATATCCCTAAAAAATGCATTCAAGATGTTAATTCTATGATATTTAAATTTATATGGAAAAACAAGAAAGACAAAATCAATCGTAAAGTCATGTTTCAAGACTACGACAATGGAGGTCTACGTGCGCCTAGCATAGAAACTATGTCCAAATCACTCAAATTGGCATGGATCTCGAGATTTTTAATAAACGACCAAATGGGCAGTGAATCCTGGAAGGTTATACCAAACTATTATTTTGATAAATATGGTGGCTTAAAATTCCTGTTGCACTGTAACTATGATGAAAAGTTCCTCGAGCAGGCAAAATTCCCGAACTTCTACAAGCAGATCTTACTATATTTCTCTGAACTTAAAGCATCTTATAATCCAGAATCCGATCAGGAATTGATTCTATTTAATAACAAAGAAATTCGAATTAACAGTCAAACTATCTTTTATCGGAGCTGGTTCAGTAGTAATATTATTTTTATCCACGATCTGTTGAAGGCGGATGGAAAAATTCTCCCTTACGCTGAGTTCATCCGAAAATACAAACTCAGTTGTAATTTCCTAACATACATGCAAGTTGTATCTGCAATACCTCAGACCCTCATTATTAAGGCAAGGATAAAATGCCTAGATAAAACTATTCTTCTTTCAGAATATGAGTTTCAGCTGTCTCGGGATACTACCATAAATTTACTTAAATTAAAAAACAGGGATTACTACTGGCTTTTGATAAATAAGGACAAGCAAGTATTGAAGGCAAGCGTAAAGTGGGAGAGAGATTTACAGCCAGACATGGTGCGGATTGACTCTTTTTTTAGTCGTGTAAAATATATTTCTAGAGAAAACAAGCTGAGAGAATTTTACTTCAAACTTTTGCACAGAATAGTTGTTACAAAAAGAGAACTGCATTTATTTGGTATTAAAAATGATATGCTTTGCATTTACTGTCGCGAAAATGATTCCATTATTCACACTTTTTCAAATTGTCACTGGTCAAAAGAGTTTTTCTTGGAAGTTATTAAGTGGTTTAACAAAGAAAATGGCACCTCTTTCTCCTTATCCCCAACGGAAATTCTCTTCGGCACGAGCTCCACCTCCAAGACTGACCTGATTACCAATAACGTAAACTGTACTCTCCTCTTTGCTAAATATTACCTCTATACCCAAAAACTAGCACAGAAAAACCTATCTTTAGAGGAATTTGTAGTTAAATTAAACTGTAGATTTCATGTAGAAAAATCCCCTCTGTAAAATAAAACATAAGTATTATATAATTTAAAATATATTGTTAACTACTATATAGAGTTACTAAATGATTAGTGCAGCTTCAGACTATAAACAAAAATTGAAATTGCCAATGCCAACCCAGTCTCGGAATGTCTAGTGTAGTGTATTGTTGTAACATCTTGTCATGTATTCCTTTGTATTGTAACCTTTTAAATCTGCTTCTTACGTAAATGTTTTGCATAAATAAAAATTTAAAAAAAAAAAAAAATTCTTCGTGCTCCTTGGGGGAAAGAACGAAGGCGTTTTTGAGTTGTGAGTACCAGCACTCGTATGGAGGGAGACCAGGGTAATCCAGCTTGTCAGCGCTGTCAAACCACTCGTATGGGAGCCAGGACTTGGTCTGTGTCGCTCAATACGTCTTGACCCACTTGTCGTATGTGATGCCTGGGGCCAAATAATTCATGATGTCCAAGAACTTGTAGCTGGGAGTGTTGATGAACATGATGCGACCCTCTTTCTCCGCGGCGAAGACCCCGTTCTCTTGAGCGAAATGAGAAACAAAGTACTTGCGGATAAGCTTGAGATCGTAATGGCCTGAGTTGAAGCCGACCACAGGCACTTGGTTGCACCATTTATCGATGAGCTTGAGTTGCTTCTCAGGAAGATTCTCAAGGTCTGGGGGCATATATTGGCCAGCCACATCCTCTCGGATGGCTGCGCTTCGCCACACCAGGGAGGCATAAAACAGTCCGATAAGCTCGTCAGGATCTTTGGAGCAAATGTACTCAGGCTCAGGGTTCAACGTGTCGGCAATGGAGACTGAGATGGGCACATGCTCGCTTTCATAAGAGAGATCGCGTGTCGGACGAGCTGCCTTGGTCTTGTCCTGGTACGCTTCGAAGTCGTAGACGATCGCGTGGGGATATGTTTTGTTTCTTTTCTGTGGGCAACGATCATTCCACCAGGGGGAAGGCTGTTCGTGTTGCCACCTTTCCACCACGTTGTACCCAGCGTCTCGAAGCAACTGAGTTCGTTGCAGAGTCTTTTGGTAAGCAACCATCCTTGTGATTGTGTTGCCCCTTCGGTCAACATATACACCTTCGTCCCTCGTTCCCTCGGGGTAACATTCCTCGCAACCGTGCCAGAAACAACCGTGGAACTGAAAAACTGTCTTGCTTTCTGGGTGATAGCCGTCGACTGGAGCCCCACAAATATAGCTCTCACCGCCATGGCCGCATCTGTGATGGTAGATGTGAATGTCACGCTGCTTCGCCTCCCACTCCAGCCAGCACACTGCCTTGACACCGAAACCGCCTTCTGGGTAAAAGGCTTTCTCAAAAGCTGACTCCGGAGGGAGGACACGTTTCCCGGGGCAGTCGATTTTGGTTTGGCCTCGAGTACACGTCTTGGAGTGGCGCTTCAAGTTATCAGCCCGTGTGAACGTCCCGCCGCACTCGCCACAAGTGTAATTGTTTGTGACTTTATTGATATTGGTGATCAAGAAAGAGTGGCCCTCATGAATACCGACAGTCATGGTTGGAGCGCCCACCTTGTCGTAATTCGCAGGAGTGTGATATAAAATGAAGTCACCATTGGGGAGAACAAGATATGCGGCAATTCCTTGCTTGAAATGCCTTTCGATTTTAGAGAAGTGCCGCAAATTTAGCTGGCCTCGAAGCCCCGGATAAACTGCGAAGAAGCTTTCCGCGAGCTCCCTGGTTCTGCGAGTAGAACGATCTATACGAGCTCCCCAATGGACAGCCAAGCAACGAAAGAGACAAAGATTGTCGTTGAAATTGTCAAGGGCAATGACTTCTCTTTTGTTGCGAAGCCAATCAGGAAGCCGCCCGAGGCCTATTTGCAAGGGTTGTCGATCCAGCACGACTTTAAGATCAAGCAGGACAGTGCGTTCGTAAACCCATTTGGTGTCAGGCCTGTTGAGACTTGCGTTTTGAAGACGAAGCTCTTCCTGGGCTTGCAACCACTGTCGTGTCTCAGAAAGAGTGGCTAGCCAACGACTGTTGTGGTTGTTTTGATAAAACATTCTCAACTCCTCGGTTTCAGTGCTTCGTAACTCGAATGTGAAGCGTAAATTGATTGCATGTCGTGTGTGAACATTTTGCTTGTTTTTGTTCAAAATTCTGGCGACAACAGAGTTTTCGAGATCGTTTACAAAGCGGAACCGGATTATTCGTCTGCCGCGTTCAACCCATCGGTCAACCCGATCATAGATTTGAACAAGTTGTTCAAAATCTAGCTCCTGCGGATTGTTTTGAGGCTCGACCTCAGCATTATTGTCATCGAAATTTCGTGCCTGTGCGTCCAGCCAGGCAATCAGCTCGCGTTGATTGGCATCACGTCGTCTTCGTTGCCGGGGTTGTGCCATATATAAAGGGATTTTGGATTTCTTCAATTGGTTATGTCTCGCTTGCCGTTGCGGGCGGGCTCGGGAAAAAACGCATTTGGCCCCCTCTTACGAGGTTTGAGGGAGGGGTATCCAGAGTAGTGGGTAGAGAGGAACGTCAAATACCGGTTTTCAAGTTCATAGAGAATCTGGCCGAACGCATGAGGCCAGATTCTCTATGAACTTGAAAACCGGTATTTGACTGCCTCTCTACCCACTACTGGTGGTTATTTATTTTTAGCTAATAAAAACCTTTAAAAACACGAATAAAAGCTACTAAAAAGATGTGGTGGTTAAAATAAAACAGTTTTCGGTGGTTATTTAACTTTAGCTTATAAAAACTTTTAAAACACGAAAAAAAACTGTTGGTGTTGGTGGTTAAAATAAAACAGTTTTCGGTGGTTATTTATCTTTAGCTAATAAAAACCTTTAAAAAGGCGAACAAAAACTGTTTAAAATGTGGTGGTTAAAATAAAACAGTTTTCGGTGGTTATTTATCTTTAGCTAATAAAAACCTTTAAAACACGAAAAAAAAACTGTTGGTGTTGGTGGTAAAAATAAAACAGTTTTCGGTGGTTATTTATCTTTAGCTAATAAAAACCTTTAAAAAAGCGAAAAAAAAACTGTTTAAAATGTGGGTTAAAATGAAACAGTTTTCGGTGGTTATTTTTCTTTAGCTAATAAAAACCTTTAAAACACGAAAAAAAACCTGTTGGTGTTGGTGATTAAAATAAAACAGTTTTCGGTGGTTATTTATCTTTGGCTAATAAAAACCTTTAAAAACACGAAAAAAAAACTGTTTAAAATGTGGTGGTTAAAATAACACAGTTTTCGGTGGTTATTTATCTTTAGCTGATCAAAACCTTCAAAAACACGAAAAACAACTGTTTAAAATGTGGTGGTTAAAATAAAACAGTTTTCGGTGGTTATGTATCTTTAGCTTATAAAAACCTTCAAAAACAATAATAAAAGCTACTAAAAAAACGTGGTGGTTAAAATAAAACAGTTTTCGGTGGTTATTTATCTTTAGCCTATAAAAACCCTTGCGAACACGTGGTCATTTATGCTTTCAAACCATCATTACAGATAAGTTGTAGGTGAAACTATAATTGAGACCTCAATGGTATACAACAAAATAAATACAGAACTGATTCCAACGATTTTTTTTTATTATTATAACTTTGTCTGAAGCTGAAATGCTGTTGGTATCAGGGTAACACATGCAAAACACCTTTTAGGTGGCTCTAATGTAGATATAAGGGGGGTCGAAAGTCAACTCTCTCTCCTCTTTCACCATTGGTCGCACGAAGAAGGTATTGCTTAGAATTGTTCTTTTCACTGTGACGATGTAGAGCCACCGCTTCTTTGGAAAAACTGACAAGCTCTGAAGTAATTAATCTCCTCCTGGTGCATTATGAGCCTGATGATGCTCTAAATAAAAAAATTAAAGATTGTCATAGGAACCTATTTTACACAACTTAATTGGGAAATTTATTGGGAACGCATGAAGGGCGACGGCTAGAAACAACGAACGTCTGCGAATTTAGAGATTTTTAAACCTGCGCACAGATTTCTCATACACGTTGTGAAGAGGTTGTTCAGACTTGTCGTATACAAATATAAAAATACAAGGGATATTTAAAAATGTCCTGTGACGAATTATGTGACGAACTACTGTGTACGAGTACAAAGAACCTGATTATAACAGTAACCAACATCCTGCTTTTTTTAGTACTGTATGGTTCAGAGTACGTAACGGAATACCTGAACATATTAGCATGCAGATTTCATTTTAAAAACGATTCACTTGGCAGTGAAGTTATATAATGTTAGAAATCATCTTATCTGTGACAACATATGTTGTATGAAACAAGAAATGGGAAAATCCGTACTTCGGGTAGCAGCACATCCATCAGGAGCCGATTTCGAAGTGAAAGGTCGTCGGACAAATTTGCAATGACAGGCATCGCAACTGCTTGTAGACGTTGCACAAGTCTATCCACCTGGTTTAGGCAAAAAGAAACAAGTATTACCTTGGCTTTTTCTAAAAATTACAAAGAAAGTCAGTTACAGGTTACCGATAAAGAAAAACGTCACACTGTCTACATAATACGCAGGTTCATATGTCACACATGAACCTAGTAAGTCTTTCGTGAATTAAAGGTTAGAGCACTAGACTGGTTTCAGAAAAATCATTGGTTAAAATCTGTTGGACTCAGATTTGTCCTTGGTTACACTGTTGTGACATGCTGAATGCAGTTTACTTAGTTAAAATTGTTACTTTTGGCAGTTACACTCTAATCAAGTTTGCTAGCGAGGCAGACGATATGTATCCCCCCTTCCCTTATGCATCGCGCTCTCTTTTAGTTCCTCGAATGTCTGTCGTGTAGCAAACCCCCTTTCCCCCCTCCCATCTGTTACTTGGGTTAAGCAAGTCCGCCTGATCCATGGAAACGCGTTTTACAGCAAACTGTCATGCAGGTTGGTCGCCGATTTGGCGGGCGGATCAATGTCATGTTAGTCTTCAACAACCCAGGTTAATCTTATGTTACTAAATCAGTTTTTAACTGTTAGATAAGATACATTGAAATTCACAAACCAACTTACCGTTTGTCCGCGTAGAGGCCCAGTACCAAGCAACACCATCAACGACCGCTGCGAAAGGAACCGCGAAGACTGGTGTAGCGCAAGTCTCAACGACAGCTCCCTTTTCTCCACCAAGAGTTTTGTAGTCAAAGACTGTTAATAAAAAAGGGTTATAACAACACAATCGCATAAAAATATGCACCTTCTTCATGTAGAAATCTGGTCATAACAATTCATACCTTCAGATATGATGTTGTCAGAAACCTCAAAACTCCGGTCTGGTTTGAGTACAGTGATCTGCAATAAAAAATAACCTGATCGTTTAGCTGTGTTATATTTATTAAATGTAGCAAAATAAAAACATTGTATACCAAGAGTTCCGGTTATTTAAAGGCGCCGGACAATCGCCTTTTGCCGCTGTCACTTGGCTGCTTATAAAAGCATTACCAGGGGCTACGAAGTCGAGGACGTGTGACATGCGACTTCACTGGCAGAGCCTATATTTGACGGAAAGGCATTTCTCAGCATTTACGAGGAAAATCTCACTGAGACCTTATTACCAATGCTTAGCCCCCAAAGCACTATTAAGTAATATTATTTCATGATTCACACATTTTCTTTTGTTATTCAAGAACCTTTATTTAACTTACAACCCAGGTGATTAGTAAACTAATTGAAAGTCCGGGGAGGGCTTGATAAAGTAGCAGGGAAGAGCGGGGCTAATGAATTGAAATTATGAATATAATGAGGGATTTATACAGATAAATCCCTCGTTGCAGGGATTTATACAGATAAATCCCTGCAACGAGGGATTTATCTGTATAACTCCCTCATTAATAGTCATAATTTCAATTCATCGGCCCGCTCTCATCTGCCACTTTATCGGCTGCCCTCCCCCGACTTTCAATTTTAAATCCACTTCATACGCTATTAAGTGACCCTTCTTCACAGTATCAAATCGTTCCTCTGGATGAACTGAATATCTTAATTTCATACAATATAATAAATCAACTAAAAGTCTTTTGAAATGACAAATGTGAACCTTTGCTTGAGATGATTTCGTTCCGTTCCTCTGCCCATTCAGACCAAGCGCGGACTGCCCACGATGTGTTTATTCTTGTATTTGGCGGTATTCGAGATTCCTTCCTCTTTTCAAGTTCGCTATCGTCTCGATAGAAATCTGCTTGTGTACTTTTGCGCCTTTCGATTGCTCTGACGGTTCCACGTTGATGTTCTGCTCAGTTCCTATTTCATCTATATCTAGTATCCCGTCTAAAACTGAACCGATACTAAATTTTGGGAGTAAACTATCTTGTGAAAAGCTATTTTGCGTCAAAAAAAAATGTCCTCATCGCTTTCCATACAGTCTTCCATCATTACAACCAATACGTGCAAATGAATATTTTAAACAGAGTGAATTGTTGTTATTCAAACCCGTTGGGTAAAGCATTATTACGAATGTAGCATTGTTTTTAGACGGCTAGTTTCAAGGTATCACGTAAACGGCAGTTTCTCATGGTCTTGTGAAATTTCGCACATCAAATCTCTTTCATTGTTGGCGGTTCGATCTGACGCAGATGTGAATTGACCAATTGGCCAGCTTTTGTTCTCTTGGAGAAGGGATTTATATGAAAGATACTTCATGAATAATATCATGAAATAAGTCGGATAAACACCTCGAACGTCGGTATTAATCCATATACATCCCTCTCGGGATGTATATGGATTAATACCTCCGTTCTCGGTGTTTATCCCTTACTTACAACATTTCAACACTTTAAGTACAACGTAAAAGCCGTCAAACATATAATCTGGTAAAATGCGAAAGTCTAAGCTACGTTTTGTATAATAGAAGTAATACTACTCAAAGTCGGTCTTCATTACACATCTATGTTATTTTCAGAGTGAAGTTATACAACTATACAACGGCAATCGAAATTTTGCAAGCACGCTACAGTCATATAATCACGAGGATGTACGTAAAACATTTCCAATCAACTTGCTAAAAGTCTGGTTAAAGCAGCAATAAATAATAGCTCCAAGCTAGAAGGCATAATAACAAAAACTAGATCCCTACATGTCACGACTGCGGTATGGGCGGGGCATTATACAACCACAATCCACTATTGTGCAGTCTTTAGCTTCATCAAGGGTGATCCCCAAACAAGCACAGTGATACCATTCATTACATGTGAGGCACTGTACCATCTCATTGCACAATTTATGTTCTCTATTAAATCCACTCCAAAATATGCAATGATGTGACTCCATTGCCCCGCACTTCCAAGGCAGAAGGGGGCTGATGTGATTGAAAGTATTCCCCTGACCTGTGAGTGGCAACCAAATAATCTGAAACGATGGATCAGCACCGTCTTCTTGGAAGCAACAAGGAGGATTCTTGATTGAGTTGTAATAAACTGCACCAGCGAGGTTACAGTGCTGTCGTATCGGCTTCTTTAAAAATCCCGCAGCAAAGGAGACCTGTAAAATGCCTAATAAAATTTTAAAAAGTCATTACATTCCATTCGGATTCATACTTAAGTAATGGTCCTAGTAAGAAGTAGGCAACCTAACGGCAGGGAATGCAGAAAGGTGTTAATTGTGATATTGTTGAAACCGTCCACCTGATTGCCTAAAACGTGAAAATCTACCATAACGTAACCAGGTAGTGCATTTATTTCCCTCTAGTTTACTAATTGGTTCCCTTTAAGTGAAAACTATTCTGAGTTTTAATGCAACCAAAATTCTATGTGAGAAACATGTAAAATTAGAAGCCTTCCTTAGCCATTGTTTTGGAGTTTCACGATTGCATGAAATCTTGTAACACAATAGAAACATCACTTTAAAATAAAGTTCCAGTACATTTTATTTAAAAAAATGTCCATATGTTGATGCGTTCTCAGTAAAAAATCCTAAACGATCTTATGTGGGGAAAGCGAAATGCCGCGGAACAATAGAGCATTGCCTACATCATACACGCATTGTTACTTAAACTCAACATAAAGATTATTTACTGTTAATTATAATCATTCCACGATATTTAGATGAGAGTTAAGTAACCTGTACTCTGTATTAAGTCAAATATCCTTTCTAAACCTTAATGACTGACAGGGGCGGATCTAGGGGAGGGGTGCAGGGGGTGCGCACACCCCCCCCCCCCCCCCCCCCCCCACTGAGATGACCTGCATCTTTCTAATATAACTAGTACAAAGAGAAGAAAAAAAACTACGTGGTTTATTGGTCCCTTAGAGGTGCACCCCCTCCTAAGAAAAATCCTGGATCCGCCCCTGACTGAGGGCTTACTTAATAAGGATGAAAAGGTTTTGGCTGACAAGTTGTGTTACACCACTGTAACTATAGATTCTCTGATAACTTGTTAACGCAGATTTATTGCATTTTATAATTTACTACATTTTGCATTATAAACAATTTGTTCCGTTTCATGAAAGTAAAGTACAGAAATTTTAAGCTTAAAAAGGCAGCAGAGGATATATAAGTGGTTTTTAAAGACGTAATGAAGTACGGGACAATTCATACCAATATCGGTAAAATTTTTTAGGGCTGAGACGACTTGCTGTTTAACGCTTTCAGCAACAATTTTGTCGACGGTGGCATCTTTAAGACGAGCAGTCTCATGCGCTGAAAGACTGACACACGCTGCCCATTGCAGAGCATCACCTTTGTTTAAAAAACGTGACGCATTCTGAAAGAAAAAAAAAACACAACATGGCTATACGTTACGTTTTGGCTACCATTAAAATGCGAATTTTCCTGCGATTTTGACAAATTCTGACAGGGGTATTGCAATAGCGAAGCGCACAATTACTATTTATAGAACTAAAACTCAGACAAACAAACCAAAAGTGACTCTCAGGGGATTCCTAATAACAAATTTCTATTGTCAGAAATGCAAGAATAAACAAGAATAAATTATAAACTCAGACAAACTTGAGTACTGACGTCATCTGTGCGCTTTGCTATTGCCCAGTCCCATTTTCCTTGGATAAACTTAACGAAACCTTGAAAACAGCCAGATCGCAATGAAAATGGAGCAAAATAATGGCCTGACAGCACAAAGTTTTCTCCTATATGTCACCATAGCAGACAGAACATATTCTTAAGCTTAATAACCATCAAGACGAAGTTTACTTTTATTATGAAATTTTACTGATATTCATGATCAAATAAATCTGTAAGATTTCTCTAAAAAAAAAGAGCAAACCAGTCTGCATAAAACTAGCAGTTAAGTTGAATAAAAGTTTCACTATTGTCGTTTAATTTAAGGTAAGCGTGCAAGCTGCAAAGATAAAAGTGACATGTATGATAATAATTGAAGGGGTCGGGGCATATCCAGCCTATGTTGCTTTTTGAGCGTTTTACAATTTTTTCTCGCTCAGATTTGCCTAATTTTATCGTACAACAAATAATATCACAAACCCTTGTCGAATTTGCACTAATCCTAAGAAACTGGACTAATTTTACCTGAAAAAAAGCAGAGTTCTGGTCTTCTACTAGTGGCTGTTTACACTGATTCAGAGCGTAATTTCGACACCATTACAGCAGATTGGCCGTGAGAATATGCGACCGCAATACTCCTGACCGCGCCAACGACATGAACGAAAATACCGTTATTTACGCGCGCCTGGTTCGTTATCGATCGCGAGCTCGCTACGGCAAACACATCGTCTGTAGCGTGCGTATGAGCCAATATGTTTAAGGCCCGTCCGGTGATTGAAGGACATCATTAAGTCCGGAAATCCGTAAGTCTCTAGCACCTCTCAAAGAAACGAGTCGTGTTTCTTGCCTAAATCTCTATTTCACGCTCGAAGGTGAAAATAGACGTTGGTGGACAAGGCGAGCCGGCGGGAAAGTCAGGAATCACTTCGGATCAGAAAAGGGGCAGCGTTGTGAGTTGTGGGCCATTTCCCATCCCGTGCCGTAGTCGAAATGCCCGATATCCGAAGTGCTTCGAATATTTTCCGTATTTCGTTTGGCGGACATTCCGTTTTCGTTTTCGCCATTGATATCCCGACATGCTTTGCGACAGTGGCAGCTAGGTCGGCTTTGCGTGGTCGCGCGGGAGATTGAAATACAGCGTTGGGCAGCTCAAAGTGAGTTCTTGAGGCCGGGTGAAATTCAGCAAGGCGGGCAAAGACTGTGAGCCGGCAGCGGAGGACCGGGAGTGCTTCCTAAAGGAGGTCCGTAACGATAAGGGAGATGGCGCGAATCTAAGTGGCTGACTATCGGTGATAAAAATGAAGCGATTTTGAGGGAATGAACTTCGGGATTTATTTTTCTTGAGCGGGATTCAGCGGTACGGGCCCAAACTTGGCCATCTGAAGTGAAAAATCAGCGTAAAATCGAGAAATTCGGGTAAACCTTGGGATTCATTTTTTCGAGCGGGATTCAGCGGGGGACATGCAGATTTTTTTTTTTTGCACACGTTAATTCTCGAAAACGACGGAAAAAAACAACAGAAAAAAAATCTAAACAATGTTTTACAACGAATTTGTAGTTCACATGCCAAAAATGGACAAATCTGAGCGAGAAAAATAAAAAACGACCTCAAAAGCAACATAGGCTGGATATGCCCCGAGCCCTTCAATTGATTCTAAACTTTTTTTCACAAAATTTTTGCCAAAATCATTTAAAAGAAACAAAGACCAAATTTTCTTTTTCACATTTCTTGCAAAAACAAACTTTTTTGCAATCCAACATAGATGATGCTCATCATCATAAACTTTATTTAAATGTCAAAAGACCGCCTAGCCAGGGAGAAATCTCCCTTACTAATATGCTGTAAGTGGTCCATACAGCAAAATTAATAAAACTAAAACACAGTACTTACTGCTTCAACAATGTGCTCATAGTGGGCAAGGCCATACAGTGCAGCACCAAGACGAAAGACTGCAGAGGTTTCTTCTCCTCCAGTCATAATTACTGATATTGAATTGTAGAAGCAGTTGCCATCACCACTTGTATAAAAGGGTTCAAGACCCATGTCTCTGATGTATGATGGCACATAGCTTAAAAATCTTGAAATAAAATGTGTGTCAACTGTAAGCAATTATATATATATATATTATATATATATATATATATTATATATATATATATATATATATATATATATTAAAGAAATAAAAAACGCGCCGAGTGCATTATTGAGTTATATAAGCACGCGGGGATTTTTAAGAACACGAGAGAAGTGCAGAAAAGCACGAGCCGAAGGCAAGTGCTTTTCACACTTCTCGAGTGTTCTTAAAAATTCCCAAGTGCTTATATAACTCAACAATGCACGAGGAACAAGTTTTTTTATTTCTTTTATAAAATGAAAACGGTTTTAATGAATCTTACGTCACACGCGTGCTTTATCGAGTTATAATGAACTCGGTTTGACCAATCATAGCGCGCGCATTTCCTTGAGCATTTTATAAATATATATATATTAAAATATAATATATGTGTGCCCAAGTTCAGGAGTTGCCATAAAGCCATTATGGTAACAACCAGGAGGGCACATTGAGCCAACATCACGGTTATAATACCCAAAATGGTTACATGCCCAAAGTCAATAGGCCAAGAACGGAGTGGGGCAGAAACAAAACATATTATAAAGCAATAATCGATTGGGCCTTCCTGCCGAGTGAGCTCAAGAGACTGACGCCAAAAACGATTTTTAAACGCAAACTGAAACAGTTTTTATTAAATCATTTTGAATTGTGATTTAGTATTTTAATCTTAGTTTTAGTTTTAACCATAGTTAGTCTTAGTTTTTAGCCGCATCTAGTTTTATGTATTTTAGACCTTCATTTAGAGGACCCTCCTGAAAACCACCTTTAGGTGATTGGAGGCCTCCTCTTAAAATATTATTATTATTATTATTATTATTATACATAATTGTATATATATATATATAACTAGTAGAGGAAAAATTGAACTCTTCATCTGCTATAAAAGTGCTCAATGGATGTAATCCAGAGCTTTGAACTAGTACATATTCTTTCTTTCTATATATATATATATATATCCAACTGGATTTGACAAAACATGGCTGCCAAGACTAAGACAGGCCGACCAATTGAATTTCAGTCAAAGTCTTAAAAAGTCTCCTCTGCCCACCCCTGTTCCCTGGACACACAACACCGGCTCCCCAGCCACCCACCCACGGTCAGCCCTGACCAAGGCGGCCCAACCACAGGCCAGCTAAAAATTTTTTCACTAAACCTGACTGCACTAACATTTATTTAAACGGATTTCAACTCGAAATACAACAGACCAACAGGTTGAATTCCACTCAAAGTGTCAAAACTCCCCCCTCCCCACCCCTGTGGTTTTGACGCACAACCCCCAGACAACCAGCGGCTGTTAGCCCTGTCCCTGGGCTATGTCGCAGCATATCGGGTTACGGCAAGCCCCATCAATTTTCAGCGACGGGAATGGCTTGGACATGGGCCGGGCCCATGTCCAAGCGAAAAGTTAGCGAGCATGTTTTGTCAAATCCAGTCAGATATATATATATATATATATATATATATATATATATATATATATAGTTATCAAAGCATACAGTGTGTGTTTTAACAGTATAGACAACAAGAGTATCACTTAGTATAATAGAAATAAATAATAATAATAATAATTAAAAATAATAACAACAATAACGATGATAATAATAATAAAATGTGAAATATGTGTAATATACAAATCGATACCAGTGGTGATGGTTGCATTTCTGGAACAATTCCAAAGAGACTGGATGGCTAGTTAGGAATCATTACAGTGGGCACACTGGTGGAACTAATACTAAAGACTGCTCTCCTGGAATCTGCAACGATTTAGCAAAAAAAAAACATTTCATACCGTTCAGGAAGTCTTCGCTGCTCCTTACTGCTTAGAAACTCAGGAACATCCAAGAAAGGAAAATGCCTTAAAATGTGTGGGCACAAACTCCTGTTGACATCCCAGGGTAGTTTCTCCATACATCCTAAGATGTCACGAGCAATATCTGCATCCACAGTAACGTCACATTCATCCTATAACACAAGTCAAGCAACAAAGTAAACAGTAACAATGACATACATATAATACTACATGATCCATCATTTAATTAAAAGTATATTAAATAACTTTGGTTTATGTCACACAATGTAAAACACTCACATCTTCATTCAAGTTTCCAAGTATGCGGAACAACTTGGCAGTTTGAGTCAAATTTAGTTGACCACAGGCAACCTCGCTGGTAATGTATTTGGAGTTATCACCAAATTTCTTTTTAAAAATTTCCAATAATCCTGTAGAGTCGGAAGTAGGGCTGACAGGTGGATGGTATGCAGGCCTAGATGGAGCTGCTGGTGTAGGTGTGGATGTGAGCAGAGAAGTGGATGTGATTTGTGCAGTAGGTGCAGAGTTGGACTGTACATATTCAATGGCAAACTCAGGACTGCGAGGTCCATCATTCATCATCAATCATCTCCTGATCAACCTCCAACTGGTCATCTTCTTTAAACTTCCTGAACTCTTCTAGGATAGCCAGGAGCTGTTCTAACCTGGCCCGTCCCTTGCTGTTATTAATATCAGAAAATGCTATATCACTGGGCCACCAGCAAGGTTGACTTGCTGGCTTTCCCCAATTAGGCCGTGTTCTTCCTGTGCATCAAAATAAAAAATACAGAGTCAAATAGCTTAAAAAATACTGAATATAAACATAACTTGAAAATAAAATTAATGTGAAACATAACAGAATATATCTCATTTGTAACCTTAGGTATGCAGGCATGCATGAAAGGTAGAAAAAATCATAAATATTAATTTAAAGGAATTCTCTCATCATTCCACTTTCTTTTTCTCATGTTGAATGATACTGTAGGTTGATCATAGGTTTATCAAAATCAAGGCAAGGTATATGTACATGTAGGTGACTAAGCTAGGTGACTTATGACACTCCTTAAGGAGGCTCGAAAGAGTTTTCAGCTGCGTGCGCGCGCGACGTGCACTCGTCATGCTTTGACGCATACGTCAGCTGATTTTCCTATCAAAAAGTAGCGCACACAGCTCACCGGAAATAAAAATACTGCGTAAAATCGCGCGAACCGGAAATAAATCGTGCATAAAATATTCCTCTTTATCTCAAAACTTTGCTCGGTGACCTATGTTGAAATTTTTCATGCAAGTAGCATTCAACTTTATCTAACATTTGAGACATTTTGGAAAAAAACTGTACAGTGGAATTTTTTTAAATCTTTAAAAGGCCTTTTTCGATTTATCTCGATTTCCACAATACAGATTTTTTTCAAATTTACACAGGAGGTGAGGAATATTGCAAACTTTTAAAAACGCTTATAAAAAACATAGGTCACCGAGTTAGTTTTAAAGATAGATTTAAAAAACTGACTTTTGAGGGGTATCTCTTTGGAGGGTTATAGTTACCATGACAACAGATATGACGTCATAAATGGTCTTGAAGGAAACTTAACAACCATGTCATAAGCTTATCTACAATTTATTGCAGAGACTAAAACCATAAAATTTTAATGTGTAATTGTTCTGACATGTACATAAGCTGTAAGAAACCCTTTCGAGCCTCCTTAAGCTTATGCAAATCAGCAGTGATGCTGCTGTTGCCATAATAAATTAACAAAGCAAATAGTAAATTTGTCTTTCTGCCTAAATTGTAAAATTTCTTTGTTTTTAAAAGTGACTCCTGTACATAACTGTTCAAGGTTGCACTTTTCTGGGTGGATCCAAAATAGGATTTGTGATCTCAAATCATATGGATTCTTCATGACCCAAAAATGAAAAATATGAACAAGGATCATTTTTATGTAAAAAAAAAACACCTTGGTATGCAAATGATACTACTTTGAAATATCCATGCTTAAACCCTGCTTCAACAATAAAATTTTTTAAATATACGCAATGCATTATCTTAACTGAATTAACCATGATATTAAATTGTGAAACAAAACAGCAAACGGAATAAGTTAAGTCACACCAAAGACCACTTGTCAGGTGTACTTATTTCACATCCATTCCCCCCCCCCCCCCCCCCAAAAAAAAAAAGATCAAAAATCCAGATTTAGATTTTACCTGATGAATCTCACTGGAGTATAGATTTAACAGTTTGTGATACATTTTTGGATTTTGTTTTTCAAAAAGAATCTTTTTTGGATTCAAGAATCTGGATTGGGATTTTTGAAAAATGCGACCTACAATCTTGGTAAAAATTGTTGGGACACATTTTCTGCAAAAATTGTCTTTGTTGTCCTGTCCCCCTCCCCACCCCAAATACAATGTTGATTTTTATGCATGGAACCAAACCACAATATCTCAACTTTGTATTGGGGGAGAGGGGGAGCCTAGGAAATGAAGTGATAGATTCTTTCTATGAAAGACTTTGTTATTGCATAGTGTTTTCTTAAAGTGCATATAAGTTAAAAAAATATTTCCATGTTTTGATAGTGCTTTACTTTCTTTATCTATTAAAATTAGTGGGTTTCATCGAAAAGATCCTTCCCATTGTGAAATTATTCGGCTTGAAAGTTTTGCATTTTCCGCCAGAAAGTGTCTCTTAATCGAGCGCGCGGCCAAAGCTATTGTATTACAAGGCTGTGACGTAGAAAATACTTCAACTCACGAGTATCATGGCGGCATTCTTTTGAAGAAACGAATCTCAAAATAAAGTATTTTCTACGTCATCAACACAATGGATTTCGAAACCTCGTTCCCAGTCTCCGGGACACTGATTTCTGCAAATTGTGCTACTTTGGACGGCAAGAAAGAGGACTTAACCCATTGACACCTGAACCGCCCGTAACCGCCCGTACAAGACTCCACTGCTTTAAAAAATTGTAACTTTCTCAATCGTGCGAACATTGCCTTAACAAGCAGTTGTGAGCATTGACTAGAAAGTCTTTCAAATTGAGATACCCAATAAACACAAAAAAGTCAGCGATTTTTGCAGAATATCAGCGTTTGAATTTGGACAACAACAAAAATTACCGTTTTTAACGTCATAGAAAAACAACAAAAATCACGTTTTTGCCTTTAGTTTTTTTTATTCAAATCATCGTGGCAAACCCAAAAGTCAACATTTACAGCAAAATTCAGTCCTTAGTAGTCCTAGCTTAGCAGTGATTTTTTTTGCTCTTATCCGTTGCTCGGGCCTAGCTACAGCTTCTTATACTAGTGCATACTCACCTTGCCTCTATTTTCAACATCACCACCGCACTGCATGCTGGGAAATAAATGGATTTTTGGACAGCGCCCATTCCGTCCTCCACAATTTTCATATATATACTAAGTCCACAGCCACTCTGACCCACCGCCGAAATTTCGCGCTTGTTGTGTTCTCCTGTGGTCCCAACTTCCAAAATATGCCGCGGTAGGTCGAGAAATTCATCCAGAGTCGAGTCCCAAAGCCACTTCGTTTCCAGGCGGCCATTTTTCCAGTTCAACGAGCAACGAGCCAAATTCGTAAACGAAGTACAAAACCTAACTCGCTCCATTGAGAAGTGGACTCTGAACTACCTCCAAGCTTAATGATGCTCACCAGGCAGCTACTAAAGATGAAAAATGGCTGTGAACTTACCAAAAATTGTAGATAATTCATATTGGACCCTTTATTGCAAATCAACCAAGCAAAATGAGATCGTCACAATGATGTTTCCAGTAAACTCGAGCCTTCAGTGTTTTAGAACAGCAGCACTTTCAATGGTAACTCCAAATATGAAGTCACGAAATCCTATGGGGCGTGTGTATGCAGAAAATCACTCAAAAACGTAAAAATCCTCAGGTGTGAATGGGTTAATGAAGAAAAATAAAGGTCACGTGACCAGGGCTTTTGACACCCCCCGGCGAAAGTTAGGGTTAGGGATAGTTCAAATCTAGGGTTAGCGTTAAGATTCTAGGGTTAGAACAATTTCTAGGGTAAGGTGTAACTTGGCTCAGGGCCAGGCCTAACTTAGGGTTAGGTCCCATGTTTGGGGTTGGCCAGGTCACGTGATAGGCAATAGTATCAAACTTGATCACCCAAGATGAACTGACCCTCGACTACTGACTGTCACCAGCTGTTCTAACTCCACCTCTTATGTCTAGTTTTGAAAATCACCACCCCTTGAAGTTGGCTTTCATGCAACTTTCACCTTTGCACTAAATATTGGCCAGCAACTAGTACCCTCCCCCTCAGATCTTGATGCATATGCCTGTTTTCAAATTAAATAGTGATGACATGTTCCTAGTCTTAAGGGTTTTTTGTTTGACTGGTTTAAGAGCCAAAACTATCAACTGTAAGAAAAATAGATTTTTTGATTAACCCATTGACACCTGAACCGCCCGTAACCGCCCGTACAAGACTCCACTGCTTTAAAAAATTGTAACTTTCTCAATCGTGCGAACATTGCCTTAACTAGCAGTTGTGAGCATTGACTAGAAAGTCTTTCAAATTGAGATACCCAATAAACACAAAAAAGTCAGCGATTTTTGCAGAATATCAGCGTTTGAATTTGGACAACAACAAAAATTACCGTTTTTAACGTCATAGAAAAACAACAAAAATCACGTTTTTGCCTTTAGTTTTTTTTATTCAAATCATCGTGGCAAACCCAAAAGTCAACATTTACAGCAAAATTCAGTCCTAGTCCTAGCTTAGCAGTGAATTTTTTTGCTCTTATCCGTTGCTCGGGCCTAGCTACAGCTTCTTATACTAGTGCATACTCACCTTGCCTCTATTTTCAACATCACCACCGCACTGCACGCTGGGAAATAAACGGATTTTTGGACAGCGCCCATTCCGTCCTCCACAATTTTCATATATATACTAAGTCCACAGCCACTCTGACCCACCGCCGAAATTTCGCGCTTGTTGTGTTTTCCTATGGTCGCAACTTTCAAAATATGCCGCGGTAGGTCGAGAAATTCATCCAGAGTCGAGTCCCAAAGCCACTTCGTTTCCAGGCGGCCATTTTTCCAGTTCAACGAGCAACGAGCCAAATTTGTAAACGAAGTACAACACCTAACTCGCTTCATTGAGAAGTGGACTCTGAACTACCTCCAAGCTTAATGATGCTCACTAGGCAGCTACTAAAGATGAAAAATGGCTGTGAACTTACCAAAAATCGTACATAATTCATATTGGACCCTTTATTGCAAATCAACCAAGCAAAATGAGATCGTCACAATGACGTTTCCAGTAAACTCGAGCCTTCAGTGTTTTAGAACAGCAGCACTTTCAATGGTAACTCCAAATATGAAGTCACGAAATCCTATGGGGCGTGTGTATGCAGAAAATCACTCAAAAACGTAAAAATCCTCAGGTGTGAATGGGTTAAATTTTTCTCTGACATCATCATTATCATCATTATCATTTCGAAATAAAGGCATAATAGCCTCCAAAAAAAGACAAAATAAAAAATTACTTCATATGCACTTTAAGTGTTCCACGTAATTTTGTCCAGAATTGTAGCTATACCTTACCATCACTCATTACTGCTTTTCTGACCATCTTTCTTAGATCAGTCACTTTAAAGTCGGCCAATTCTTCAGGAAAATCTTCATTTGACACTTGATTTGCTTGAACTGTTGGTTGAGCTAACAGGAATAATGAACACTCTTTAGTATGACCAAAAATGTAACAGTATGACTGACAATATCTGAATGAAATAAAATTAAATAATTGTTTCTTTCGTTGTTTCAATTTAAATACCTTACCTGGCAAACGATTAAATCCAGCCGGAAAGTGTCTCAGGAAAGCTTGCTGGACATTAGAATCTTGGGCAAATTCTCTTAGCTGAGGAACATCTGGAAAAAAAATCAAGAATAAATGGACCGTATAATGGACTGCTAGCACTAATAACTTTTCAGTTATGAGTTATTTGGAGGTGAACCAAATTTGCTCAGCCGCTTAAGTATACAGAAATTTACTACAAATAAAGTTTAACTGACAGTATATATGTACTTCACCTCATTAAAGCCAATGAAATTCATTACAACCTCGAACCATTAATTTAATCAAAGGCTCCTTCGAGACAACCCGTGAATACGAAATGCTAAGAGACACGAAAGTTAGGGTAATGCAATATTGCAGGGTTTTTTTTGGGAAATTAAATGTAACGATTTTTGACGAATGCCAAAAAACAAAAAAAACTAAGTAATGTTCTGTTCGAAAAAAATAAAGCAAAAATCCGTCCAGGGCGAGGATGAAACTCGTGTCCTTCGGTTGCCTCCTCTGGCTCTATTGTCCGACTACTTATCAACTACAAATGCAAATGAAAACAATCATTAAGAAACGCTGAGACACAGAAAGTGAAAAGATAGAGACTATGACTCACCAAATAGGAAAGAAAATGCCTGTTTTCAACACTACATGACATCGTGCAAAATTCCTTTATTCGGCTAGTGTTGTGACTTCATTATTTATCATATAATATGATAATAATTATCGCCAGCATGTTCCGCCTAATCCTCCCTTTGTAATATTGAATAAAACGCGATGTTGAAAAGAAAAATTACGTACCCGCTTTTTCCTTGTCTGTATGGCAACGGCTGGGGGTTGATCATGATCAAGTTGGGCTTCCTAATAATAATAATAATAATAATAATAATAATAATAATAATGAAACCTATATTTCAATAAATACAAAACAAAACTACAACAATAAACATTAAGACTTTAAAAACTCACACATGGACCTGACTCCGAGAAGGGGGGCATTTTTACCACGGCATTTAGGGACGGACCATTATATTTTTGAGGGGGGGGGGGGGGGGGGGTTGGGCAATTTTTTGGTGCAGGATATTTTTTTCTACGCTCGAGACTGTGCAGGATTTTCCTTTTTGCCATGATTTGCTTGCATGATATTTTTTTTTGCGAGTCTATATGTTTTAATGCCTGACGCATATACGTGTTAGGAATACCAGAAAGGCCATACTAAGGACAGGAATACTATAGCAAGTCAGATCTGATGTAACAGCAGCTTGATAGCATGAAGCCTGGCCGCGGTGTTGCAACTGCCCCTACAGTTTTCTTTACACCAGCCCCCTGTTGATGTCGCTTCCACAGCCCATCGTAGTACACCCAACCATCTTCAATTACAGGGGCGGCGCCAGAAATATAATGTTGGTGGCGCGAATCTCCTGTGCTGAGCGCCGAAGGCGCGAGCTTCTAGGAAGGTCCGGGAAATTTTTGAAATCATGAAACTCTCTAAAATGCTATTGCCAGCGTTCCTGAGACCGGAGAAACAGTTTCCAA